>JAULJZ010107740.1:0-11647 GCA_032270985.1 Heliamphora pulchella
GGTCCCAGATCAGGCTCCTTCCATGGTAACCATCATCACCAACACTAATTTATCCAGTTTGTTTATTCTTTCTAGTGCCTTCTCTTTTCTCTCTGTTTGGTTGCCAAGAAAGCTCAGGAAACGTGAACAAAACTGACTTGTGATTTCACATTTTCTCTCCTATAACAGCTGCTTCTAAGAAAATATAGTTGACAAATACTAACCTAAGATTTTTCTTTATGTTGGAGTCGAGCAAACAAGAAGCAGAAAAGAAAGAAAAAAGAGGAAAGAAAAAATTAAGAAATCCTGTCGAGCGAGTCCAATAAAGGTGTTTGCTTGTTTTAAGAAGTAAAAGACCAAGAGGCTTACCTGGATGAATTTTTCTGACTGCTTAAGACAAACTTTATCAGATTCATCTGCCCCTTCTTTTTCCAAGGCCCAGTTGAGAATAGCCTCTTCTTGTAAAATGTCTTTGTCATACAAAAGATGCAGAATCTGTGTAGTAATTGATGGTCAAATGAGTGAAGGAAAAAGATGAATTAACATGGATGTGCAAGAAACAAAATGTCATGCCACTGAAATTTCAAAAGAATTCAGCACACAAGCCATGTATATTTCGCTGAGAGGGAAACAAATTCAACATACTATAGTGTCCAGCTACAAATACACCGACTTTCCAGGACTATAATGGCCTGTGTGTTTAGTTGGTTCATCGTGAAGGGCATATGGTATTTTCATCGTATCATCTCCATCGAAAGACTGAAACAGCGACAACTGTTGCAGTCTCTCTCTCTCTCTCTCAAGAACTAGAATCTGTGGAAGTCATCAGCGACAACTGGATATAACGCATTGAAAACTGGAGAAGGTTGTCAAAAACTCAAATGACAATTCATTGCTGCAAATACAGAACAAGGGTGGAGAGACAGAAAAGGGAGCGAACAGAGGGTTGCCAGCTGTATTGACATCATCAGATGACAAGACAAACCATCATATTGGGATATTCTGTTCTTCCCCATTTTTTCTCCTTTATCCACTTTACACCCCTCTCCGGCTCTCCCTCAAAGATTCCTTCTTCAAAGGGACGAAAAGGCTGATGTAGGAGTCTCAAAAAACTTGGTTTAAACCTACCTATGAATGGACTTTGTGGCAGTAATGGGAAGTTGCTCTGGTAAGGAATTCTGAAAAGTAAAAGAAGGCATCAATGGTTTCTAGAAGGAAAAAATGAGTTTTGGCTTAATTTTTATAACGCAGCAAAACAGTTGCTGTTTTATGATTTTAGTGTGTTAATTCATACACCAAACATCAAACGTTAGGACAGAGGAATAGGGTTGTTTTAGGGGAATTGGGGGCTATAAAAGAAATTTCTCATTAGTTGATAACTACACATTAGTAAGTAACTTGAGTATACGCGCGAAGAAAAGGAGAGGAATAAGAGGAGGAGAACGAAAGAGGCACTTATCAATAGCCATATCCAGCAAATCTATAACTAGCAAAAAATCCTTAACAACTAAAATCTAGTAAAAACATATGAAAAACTAGCAATTAGCTAACTTTAAATTAAGATCCCAAACACTGCCCTCGGATACTTTCCTTTGACCCAAAAAATCTCTTTGATAATTGTGGAACCCATAACCTTTGTTTTAGGCTTCCACATCCTGTATATTTATTGATCTATTCAATAGGTGCACATTAAAAGCAATATATATGTAAGTATTAATAATATCATAGCAAACCAAGAATTCTAGTTTCTTTCATAAAAAGACTAACATCTGCAAAATTACGCGTCTTTTGCTTTTCTGAGATTTTCTTGTTTAATTCAAATTGATTGCCTTCGTTGAACAGAGACTGAACAGGCGACAAGTGGCATTGATCTCACTCGGGCCTATATTTTGGCTACTAAAAAGGGGGCTGGCGTTTGACAGATATAGATCAAGACTGGGGCTCCGTTTAGCTGCCTATGTAATAGAAAATTCAGTGTACTTTGTTAACTTTGTCGATCAATTATTTTGCTACTCTTATAAAGCCCTTTTTTGGCTTGATTACGCCCCCTTAGATGTCATATATCGAAAGCTTGCAATAACAATATTCATCATGAATGGACATATAAACGGTGCATCATTATCATGCATGAGTTAGAATAAGCAAGTAGCCCGCATCTATAAAAGAGAAATTAAATTAATTGAACCTGCCTTAGTTAGAGTAGTTGTCTTATTGATAAACACAAAAATAAGTGACCAATAACTATAGGTAGACTTTTCACTTTTGCTCAAGCATGATATGATCTTGACTGATTTTGTCCACATCACAGATAACTAATACCATATGAATTCCTAAAGTTTCTATTTCAGAGATATTACTAAACATGAGAATGTATTTTGAAAGTAAACAAAAGAATGTTCCATCCATGAGAAAGTAATGGCAAGTGACTGTGAAAGTGTATTTTTTTTTGGTTATTTTGTTATTTATTTGTTAGCTAAAGGGTAGTTGAGTAATTAAAACTAATTAGGGTTTTAGATTCTGTCCTATATACATTCTGTAACATACGTTTACTTTTAAGCTTATTTTTTATGAATGGAATAATAGATTATTTTATTTGCTCTCTTTTATGCTATGGTATCAAAGCAAGGTTGAAACCCTAATATCATTGCCGGAAAGGTTCATTCTCGGAGAAGATTTGAGCCATAGTCGAACCTCTTGCAAATTACTCACAAACCATTTATTGCAGACCTATGTCGTAAAACCGTTCGCTGACCACCACCGACCACCTTCCAAGTCATGTTGACCTCTGATCTGACCATCTCACCAACTTTCGACCTTCTATTGCAAACAATCTTTGTTGCCCCTCGTCGCACATCTCGCAAAACCTTTTGTTGAAACTATAGTCACAAACCCTCGCTGTAGATCTACAAACCCCTTGTCAAAAACCCTTGGTCGATCATCAGCGACCACTGCCGACCACCCTATGATCTTGCCGACCCTCTAATGAGCCTCGCCAACGGGATCCAAGCCTCGAATCAACCAAATCTGAGCCTTAGCGACCCTACCCGATTGCCTCATCCACCCTTGACCTTTGCCAAATCCTAGACTTGCGTTGACGGTCACGTCGGACCCTCGCCAGCCTCCGACGACCTTTTTAGGCCAATGATGACCACTACCATAGCCTCAGCAGCCAAATCTGGGCCTTACGCAACCCGACATGACCTCTATTTGCTATGTTGGTCTTCGTTCGAACCCTAACTACCACAAACGACCCCGTCAATCCCTCGCTGGAGCTCCGATGATCTCACCTGAGCTTTGTTGTGCTTGGTTCTTCGGCTTTCCTTCAGTTTTGTGCTTCGGGTTTCCTGTTTTCGTTTGTTTGTGCTTCGGTTTTCCTTTTATCATGTGCTTTAGTTTCTCCTCTAAATGTTACTTCGATCAGCACTTGAGAAACGGTTTGGTTACTATTTGTTGGTTTTGATCACCGTCGACCTTCTCTGACATGTGGCGCAACCCTAATTGTTCCTCGTTTGTGAATCTAGTGCTTAGGATTTGTCACATTGCCACCCAATCCGGCATCTAAGCACTCAACGACAATTGCTAGACCTTTGATCGACTTCGACGATCTTCGTCGAACCTTTGTTAGGCTCTGTGGCTTCTGAACTTGGAAGACAATCTAGTTCACTTAGTGCAGTTTTTGTTTTGCTTCCTTGATCTCCTTTCCCTAGTAGCTCTTCGATTGCCTTGACAACATTAATTTTAACATGAGATCTTGGCACAAGTATTGATTTTGTTTTAGGGTACGTTTATTTGACCCCACAAGGTTATGATTCAGACTTGCAAGATTTCCTTGGTGCCGTTTCCATTTGAGCAGTTTCAGATTATGCAAAACTCCTTTGGGCTCCAATTTCATGCATCTGTTATGACCACTTATTTCACAGATATTTTACTCACTACTAGGATATTTGATTTTGGCTCTTCTCATCATATGACACCTAATTTATCGAGTCTCAGCCATTGTATTTTCCCCTCTTCTCCCATCACTATTTCAACTTCCAATAGTGTTTCTCTGCAAGTTATTTCTATCAGCTTGGTTGTGCCTTCTTTATCTATTCCTAATGTCTTTTATATGCCACAATTTTCTTTTAGTTTACTCGATTAGTTAGCTTTCTGATTCTGATTCTGATTTTGATATTTTGTTTTCATCCTCTGGTTGTGTTGTTCAGGATCGGACGTCTAAGAAGTAGGTTGAGATTGAGCGTTGGAATGGTTATGTATGTATATGTGTCGGAAAATTTGCACATTCCTTTAGACTCTTCCTCCGCTACTCTATAATTTTTTTGTTTAGATCAGCACTCTTTTACCTTTTTATCTTTAACATTCTAGATTAGGTCATTTGTCTAATGAGCGTTGAAAACAGTTAGTTCAGTCTGGTTACATGGGTAAAACGTCGGCTACTGACATTTTTGAGTACAATTGTTGCAAGCTTGCAAAAATGTCAAAAATATCAACGTTACCTTTTAGTAAAGCACTTCCCTTTCTGTATCTCCTTTCTCTCTTGCTGATACTGATGTGTGGGGTCCTTCCCCCATTGCAACTAAGGAGGATCGGTGTACTGTGTTTCCTTTATTGATGATTATAGTCGTTTTTGTTGGGTGTATTTCACGTCTCACAAATCTGACTTTTTTCGTATTTATTGCACATTTCATTCCATAGTTGACACTTCGTTTCCACTACTATAAAGATCCTTCATTCTGATTTGGGTGGGGAGTATTTCTCAACTGAATTCACAGATTTCCTAGCTGCATCTGGCACATTCATCAATCTTCCTGTTTTGACACTCCTGCACAAAATGGGAAAGCTGAAAGAAAACATCGAGACATCTTTGAAACAGCTCGCTCCCTTCTTCTCTCTTCATGTCCCTTTTAGTTTCTGGTGAGAAGCAGCACTTACAACAGTGTATCTTCTTAATTGCATGCCCACACCTCTTCTTTCTAGCATCTCTCCTTATGAAAAGTTGTTTATACATACTCCTAATTACTTATTGCTGCATGTCTTTGGTTGTGTCTTCACAAACGGGAGTGCACTAAACTTAGCGCTTGCTTAGCTCTGTCTCTTTTTGGACTATGGTATTCAACAAAAAGAGCATCGGTATTATGATCCTTGCATCTAAATGCCTTTGTCTCCCATCATGTTGTGTTCCTTGAGCAACTTTCACACTTTACTCCGCCTTCCAAGTTTGCTTCAGTCCTTAAAGAGGATTTAATTCATATTGATTAGTTTTCGCATAATGTGTCGTCTGAAGAATTTACTCAAATTCTTGATGTTTCTAAACTTCTACATCTCGTCCTCCAGCTACATCTCCCTTGTTAGTTTATTCTCTCAAGTAGCCTCCTTCTCAACACCTATCCACTAGCTCCGACCAACCTCCCTCTATTTTTGTGAATCCTGATCCCCTTGAGCAGCGCTATCCTTTGCATGCTCGTACTCTACTGGTAAGATTTGGTTTTTCCTAACACCTGTTTTCATCTTCTCATCTGCTATTCATACTTATTTGAGCCTCAGTCTTATAAAGAAGCACATACTGATTCCTACTGAATTAATTCCATGCAAGAAGAATTAACCGTTATTCAGAAGACTTTGTACTTGGAATTTGGTTCTATTGCATGCTGATAAAAATCTTATTGGATGTAAATGGCTTTCCAAAGTTAAGACTCATTTTAATGGTTCTTTGGAGCGAGTACAAGGCCAGATTAGTTGTTAAGGATTTTTCTCAGGAGGATGGAATTAATTACGTGGAAACACTTGCACCCGTGACCAAAATAACTCTAGTTCGTACTGATTTCTATTGCTGTAATTTGCCAGTTGCCACTCTTTCAGCTAGATGCCAAAAAAGCTTTCCTTAATGAGCATATTAATGAAGAAGTTTATATGCGTTCTCCTCCAAGCCTTCCGCATTCTACTGGTTATGTATGTCTACTTCACTGTGCCCTCTATGGTTTGACGTAGTCCTCTCATGTCTAGTATGACCGCTTTCAGTCCAGTATTACCCAGATTGGTTTCACTCCAAATTATGATTCTGCACTTTTTCTCAGCTACACTGCAACTGTGATGGTTATTTTGTTATTATATATAGATGACATGATTATTACTGGTTCTGATTCTAATGTTATCACTAAAAGAAATGACATTTGTTTCGTGCATTTGAGATGAAACATTTGGATTATTTGTGATACTTTCTTGGTACATAGGTTACTTCTTCTCCTAAGAGCTATCTCTTATCTCAATCCAAATATGCAAACGAGGTGATCCATCGTGCTTGCCTCACAAATGATAAGATTGTGGATACACTCATTGAGTTGCATACCAAATACTCTTCTTGTTATGGCATTCTTCTTGAGGATCCCACTCTCTATTGAGAGCTAGTTGAGTGTTTAGTCTATCTTATTATGACTCATCCTGATATTGTGTATACCGTTCATGTAGTGAGTCAATCTGTTTTCGCTCCTCACTCCACTCATTGGGTAGCTTTGCTTCGCATTTTGCGTTATGTTTGTAGTACTATCATTTAGAGCTTATTCTTGTCTTTTTCATCTTTGACTCTTCAAGCTTCTACTGATGTCGACTGGGCTAGCAATGTGCCTAATCACAAGTCTACTACTGATTTTTGTATATTTCTCGATGGCTCCCTCATTTTCTAGTAGAGCAAGAAACAGTTTGTCATTGCTCGTTCTATTGTTGAAACTGAATATAGTGCCATGGCTCATGATATCGCTGAAATTGTTTGGCTCCGCTGACTCCTCTTTACTTTGGGTGTTTTTCTCTCTTCTCCTACTTTTCTCTACTGTAATAACAAGAGTAGTAGTACCATCCACATTACTCATAACTCTATCTTTCATGAACGTACAAAGCATATACAGATTGATTATCACTTTCCAGAGGATAACAGAGAAAATCATATTTTCCAGAGGGTGATCACATAGCAGAGAAAGTCATATTCTCCAGAGTGTGATCACATAGCAGGACGTGCAAAGTCATGTTTGATGTGGTGTCAGGTAAAGTGCACCAAGGTCATGAGTAGTTTGCATGTTGAGAAGTGGCAAGCCTTCCATGTGTTGGCTGATGTGGTGAATCTTCAAGAGAAGCCCAGAGGCCCTTCAAGATCGTTGTCAAAGTGAAGGCCGCAAGTAGGTTGAGGTACTAGACAGCTTGAGTTTGTGAAGACTTTGAATCGCCGGTGGGTTCTCATTTGCTATTAGAGTGAAAGTCAAAGGATTAAGATACTAAACATTTACTTGAGTTGTGTTTGGGATCTCTATGAAGAAAGCACTGGAGTGGTTAAAGGGCTTTTCTACCAGAGGGTATTTGCTTCAGAGGAAGTCGAGTTATCTAAATCCACCGGAGGAACCAAAGCATTGAGAATTTATGTTTTAATTGCCAATGCAGGGGACAGTGAGCAGAGTTATGCCAATGGGCATGATCATTGCCAGAGGGCATTCAGTTGAGTTCATCCAGAGAGTATGGACATCGCTAGAGCGCAATGAGTTAAAGTTCATCCAGAGGGCATGGACACCACCAGTGGGCTAAGAGCTCAAGTTTGCTATGAGGCATTTGAGCTGGCAGAGGGCTATTTTTCAACTTCAAGTTTGCCAGTGGGCATTTGAAGACAAGTCAAAGGACTTAACCAGAGCATGCCAAAGGACATCAGCCAAAGGATTACATTCTACATCTACCACAGGGGGAGCAGAGCTAGCGAGCATGCAGAGTTTGCTAGAAGAGCAACAGCCAGAGGGCTTTGCATTGAAATGCCAAAGGCCAGAGTTTGAAGTGCTTTGACGAGGACATCAACCATTTAAGTGGGGAAGGATGTCACGGAGTGCCAAAGACGTCCTTTGCGAGGAGTGCATTACCCCGTTTCTTATTGGTCAACACCAGAGGTGGTGGCGTGTGGAGTATCCACAAGAAATTGAGCACGGAGTTGCTCGACAGTTTAGAGGGGCATTGAATTGAGTTTAACTAGAAGGAGCTAGTTCTAAGTCAGGTTGAGGAGCGTTGTTGACAACGGATCATTCAAAAAGTAATGCCATGATAGAAATCAGCTCAGAGGAATATTGCTGCAGAATCAATTAAAGACTGAGAGTGAGCTCGGAGGAGCTTTGTTGAGAGATGTGTCAGCTCGAAGGAGCTTTCTTGTGTTTGAGTCAAGTTTTCTCAGAGGAGGAACAAGTACTTGGACGATAAAGATAGTGTTGGTGGCAGGTTATCACAACAGACTATTGGTGACTAGTAGATGTTGAAGCGACTTCAGAGGAGGTGGAACTTCGCAAGTGGCACTTGCACTTTGTGCAACATCAACGAGGACGTTGATGGTTTAAGCGGGGGAGTGTCAAGGGTTGCCCTTCGATAGGCCAACCTTGTGACGTCATGTGGTCGATGCAAGGACACTCGAAGATGGCCCACGACGGTGCCCAAGGGTACCGTAGCAAACCAGCCCAAAAATGTGCCATGATGCCCCAACAAGGCCAAAGGAATGGGCCAAAGTAGCCCAAGACGTGCCAAAAGGAGTGGCATAGCATGCAAAGTGATTTGGAGGTGAAACAATGCAAGTCGATACGCCAACAAATCAACCCAGATTCCACTTCATCCATCTAATCCATATTCATTCCTTTCCAATACAAAACCCAAGAAATCCCATTCAACCTGATTCTAAGCATTCTCAAAATCAATCTGGAAAATAACCCTTCGTTATCTTGTGATCTATACTCGTTCACTTCCTCCTTGGAAAGGAGAGATGGTATCACTGAAGATAACTCTCAACCACCAAGAAAACTTTTGCTAGAATTTTATCAGAAGTGGACAAACTAATAAGCCTAAAATCCCCAACTTTTAATGTCTTCTCTTTCTTAGGGACCAAATATGTGAAAGTTGCATTTGTGCTAGCATTAACAATCTCAATTCTCAAAAACTAAGCAAAAAAATTCATTAAATCACACTTAACAACATCCAATCTTGAAAGACTACCAGTCTACCATAGTAAAACGATTAGGCCCCAGTGATTTATCCTTTTCACTATCCTCTCTAAATCAAGCTCAAGATTCCTATAAACTTCTTTTCCTCTTCCCATTCGCTATCTTAGGAATCAACTTCAAATTATTATCCCCTTCTTTAAGCCACTTCAGCTTCACTTTTCAGCTGCAAGAAATCTTTTCCCTCAATGCAACTTCCACAAATTTAGCCTTTAAGTTCATTTTCCCCTCCTTATTCCAAGTCTTCAGCTTTCTTTAACCAACCTAAACTTCTTTATGAATTTGAAATCCCCCATCCTTGAACTCTACAATTTCTCCACAATCCTCAAAATGTTTCTTAAACAAATGATGATTAAACCACATATTGCAAACCTAAATGGAGTTGGACCCTTTTGAAAGATCAAATCTCCAACAACACTAGATAATGTTAAAATGCCACTCTTGGAACTGCTTCCTGTGTAAAATTTGAGAATCTTTCTCCTACCCTAATGAAAATGGAAAGCCTGTCTAAATTGTTCTATATCAATGTTTCCTGCATGCTTGATTAAGTGAAAGATGCATTCAATAATGGAGGAACAATAAATGCACACTCTAATAAATGCATCAAAATCTTTTACACTTATTAGCCTATTTCCATTTAGTTTTCCATGATTGTTCCAACAATATTAAGATCACCGTCCACATGCTAATACGGGGAACACAAATGACAAAACAAACAAACTTACCATATACCAAAAAGCCTATCTTGCCCATCAGATTATTCAGATCATAAAACACGGGGGGATATATATTATAGTTATACTCATGAAATAAAATGTAATAATGGCTCCTGAAGTACAAGGTACTCACAAAACGGGAGTACAGATTCTAGACTAGCTAAGAAGTTAACAAAAGAAATGAGATCAGACGCTTAAAGACAGTTATTGGCCCCTTAGGTGAGCATTAAGCTTACCTGCTGGTAGACTATTTCAAAAGGATATGATGTTAATGTAAGGATTATGTTCTGAACACGTCCAATGTGATGATTTTTCTCATTGTAACAATGTTTTGCATTTTTGAAACGCAATTTATGCACAATAAATGTGTTATTGGAGCATTATAAGATGAAAATATAATTTGTTGGTCTTAGATGTGTTATCCTGCGTTTTTTGAAAATCGACATGCGTGTCCGTGTCTATGCTTCTTATGGGTTGTGAAAAAGCAAAAACAAGTAGAACACAATAGCATAATATACTAAATTAAAAAGTAATTAAACAATTCGCTTCTATAATTTTAAATGAGAGGAAGTACATGCATTTTAAGATCATCTTTGTCACTCACGTGTTGAGGTTTAGTTGAGAGAGAACAAACTAAGATGGTTTGTTCATGTAAAACGAAAACCACTAGATGTAATGATAATAAAGAGAAATATAATCCCAATCAATGAAAATACCAAGGGGAGGAAAAACCTAAATTAATATGGGATGTTGCAATAAAGAAGTTATATGAATTTATTAAATTTAACTAAGCATACAGCCATTGACAAAGCGGAATGGTGAAAAAGAATTCAAGCCTACTCCCATTGGTAGGGACATAAGGCTTACTTTGATTTGGTTTTGTTTTATTTCTTACTAACGCACAGTCAAAACTTTCTCTACAAGCATAGACTAAGGTTAATCCATTCTAGTTATCTAAATATGAATTGTATTCTATGCATACAAAGTTAACAATTGTAAAGTCTCCACTCACATACGCCCATAGTGCTTATGGGAATGGAGAGTATAGAATGTTGAAGTGCATTCCAAGTAAACATTTATGAAAGAATATTGCAACAATGCATTTACATGTTATAGGCTAATGCTCAATAACACACAGCATTTAAATAGGTAACCATAATCCAGTGATGACGGATACCTGAACAAATATTGAATAGAACTCCTTAGCAGATTCCAAGCACATTTCTTCAAGTTTCAATATCACTTCAATCTGCAAATATCCGGGAAGTATATTACTACATGAACTTATGTGAAACATGTGTTCTAACATTTAACAATATATTTTAATTTTTGGTTTTTTTCCCAAATCACCATCAAAGAGACCAAAAAGGTCTTCCCACAAAAAAAAAAAAAAAAAAAGAGGACAAGATGTCCACCCAAAAAGAAAGAAAATGAAAGCAAAAATTACATAACACACCGCTCTCCAATCTAGAAATTAAAGGTAGAAATCTCCTTGAATGGAGTTGAATTTGAAGCCTGAAAGGAATGCCACGAACTTCTAAATCCCCAAACTTATCGTCAAAAATCATTCCATTTTTTCTAATCGAAAATCACCCAAAAAATAGAACAAATCACACAATCCCAATTCACTCGAGCCTTCTTATTAAGACCAAATCCCCCATAATCAATCAAGAGGGTATGGACACAAGAAGATAGTGTCACCAAGAGAATCTCCAATTATTGTTCAAGCATCCAAGTTTTTAAATAAAATAAAAAAGGAAAACAAAAAATGAAGAATGCGACTAATATTCACTAGTAGGAGGCCAAATCTACAATTTCATTATGACATTCAATAGAAGTCCATGTCAAGCTCTATGCAACACTCACGATAAAAGGCAACATTCTTTCTTTTCTTTTCTTTTCTTTCCTTTTTTTTGGGGAGGGGGGGGGGGGGGGGGGGGGGGGGGG
>JAULJZ010107751.1:0-11647 GCA_032270985.1 Heliamphora pulchella
TATTTGAATTGAGCACATGCATTTAAAGTTTTTCTTAAAGGGAAGAGACAGTTGAGCTATATTACCGATCTTCCTCCTGCAATTGATGATCCTGAACTTGTGGATTGGGAAAGTACATACTCGGTAGCTATGGGTTGGTTGTGACATAATTTGAAGCCCCATATTGCCACTACCGTCGAGTTTTGTGATACATCGAAAAAAATCTGGGATGCTCTTGCTGACTCCTCTACCCAAAGTATTGTTTCTCGAGTATATGTGCTTTATGAGTAGATTTTCAACATTAAGCAGTCTGGTAAGCTTTTAGCTTAATATAAAGCTTAATATTATAGCAATCTGAAGAGTTTGCGGGATCAACTGTTGCAACATCGTCCTCTCACCACATATTTGGTACAACAGAGACGCCATTGGGAGGATTTTATGGTTGCTTCTCTTCTTTACCATTTGGATCCTGACTTGCGGGGTTTCAAATATCAGATTCTGGCCGGTGGGACTTTACCTACTGCTGCTAATGCATATTCTCGGCTCCTACGTTCGTCCTTGGGCCACTCATCTGCTGTTCAGCGATCTTCTCTTCTTATTTCTGAAGCTTCCGCTCTAATCTCCACTGGTGGCGGTCGTAGTAACAGTCATGGTGGTCGGTCTTCTTGCGGTGGCTCATGTGGTGGTGGTCGATTCGGCAATCGAGGTGATCGAAAATGTAATTATTGTGGTGGCACTAATCATACAGAACCATATTATTGGAAAAAATATAGCAGACCATATTCTGCTCATCATGTAACTGAAGGGACTCTCTAGTGTCTGCCACCTATATCATCCAGCAATCAAGACGCATCTTCATCTGGTTCTCATGACACGCTCACCACCCAGCTTAGTGAGTTGGTACAGACTTTATGCACTGCTTATCCTTCTACTTCTACTACCACTATAGCAAACTCAGGTACCATTACACGTGCGGCTATTTCTTCTCCCACCTAGGTCATAGATTCTGGTGCCACCTCTCATATGTCTGGTAATTCCTTTGTTTTCTAATTTGACTCGCACTCGCCATCATATTGTCTTAACTGATGGCTCGTCTTATCTAGTTAATGGGCGGGGTGTACTTCATATCACCTCATCTTTGTCTTTATATTCGAGTCTTTTTATTCCAGATATTTTATTTAATTTGCTATCTGTAAGTCAATTAAGTAAAACCTTGAATTGTTCTATAACCTTGTCATTCTTTTTGTGTGTTTCAGGACCTCCAGACTCAGAAGATGATTGGTTCGGAGTATGAGAAAGATGGCTTATACTACTTAGATACTACACCACTGTCTCGTTCCCCTTCGTCGGCATTGAGTGCCTTTTCTTCTCCACTTCAGTGGCATATTCTCATTGGTCATTCATCCTTGGAAAAATTGAAGTTAGCTATTCCGTCGTTGCCTTCTGTGTCTGCTTTAGAATGTGACGCTTGTCAATTCGACAAGCATCACCGTAGTTCGTTTTCTCGTAGTCATAGTCGTGTGTCTGAGTCTTTTGATGTAGTCTACGCGGACATTTGGGATCCTTCACGAACTCCTACTATTAATGGATATTCGTATTTTGTTATCTTTGTCGATGATTTATTGCGTATGATTTGGTTTTTTTTGATGAAAAATAGATCTGAGTTGCCTTCTATTTTCACTAAGTTTTATAATGAGATTTTTACACAATTTGGTCGATGTATTAATGTTCTCCGATCTGATAATGCCTTAGAATACATGTAGTCTGTTGTTATTTCTTTTTGTGATGATCGTTGTATTATTTATCAAACTAGTTGTGCTCATACATCTCAGCAGAATAGTGTTGCTGAATGTAAGCATCATCATTTAGTAGATGTTGCCCGTACCTTATTTTTTCACATGCATGTCTCGAAACATTTTTGGGGTAATGCCGTTCTTACTGCTTGTCATCTCATAAATCGTATGCCTTCCGTTGTTCTTCTTAAGAAGTCTCTTATTTCCCTTTTATACCCTGCTTCATCTCCTTTCTTTGTTACTCCTCGCATCTTTGGCTGTGTTGCCTTTGTTTATATACTCGATCCTGGCCTTGACAAGCTTTCCCCTTGTGCCCGTAAATGTGTGTTTCTCAATTACTCTAGGACTCAAAAGCGGTATAGCCGTATAGGTGTTATCATCCTGAGTCTCATCGCTACTTTGTCAGTGCTGATGCCACTTTATTTGAGTTTACTTTTTTTTTCTTTTGCTCAAGAGTTATCCCTTGACCTACTTTCTTGCCGTGAGGGGGAGTTTCCAACTTTACCTCTTCGTATGTCGTTGCCCCTGTCTCGCCCCTTGTAGGTATATTAGTGCTCTCGCGATCGGTCCATTGTTTCTTTTGGCCCGACTCCAGCATCTTCTCCGTCGGAGGCTCCTGCTTTGCTCCCTTTCTTTCGTGATTATGACCTACCCATTTCATTACATCGAGATAAACGTACTTGTACTCAACACCCTATTGCTCAGTATGTTTGCAATACTTGTGTCTCTTCTTGCTTTATTTCCTTTGCTACTGCCTTGTTTGCTGTGTCTCTTCCCACTTCTCATAAGCAGTCTCTATCAGTATCTGGTTGAAAGCAAGCTATGGATGTAGAAATGAGTGCTCTTCACCAGAATAACATTTGGGAGCTTACTCCTCTTCCTTTGGGCAAACAAATTGTTGGTTGTCGTTGGGTATATACCATCAAATATCTTCCTAATGGGTTTATCGAACGTCTTATTGCTCGTCTCGTGGCTAAAGGCTACACTCAAACCTATGGAGTTGATTATTTGGAGTCATTTTCACCAGTGGCTTGCCTTAATTCTGTTTGCATTCTCCTTTATGTTACTGTTAGCCGTTCTTGGCCTTTATATCAACTTGATATTAAGAACGCATTTCTTCATGGTGATCTACAGGTAGAAGTCTATATGGCTCAACCACGTGGCTATGTTGTGCCTAGCAGTAAGAATCTTGTTTGTTGCTTACGTAAGGCTCTCTATGGTCTGAAGCAATCTCCTCGTGTCTGGTTTGATTGCTTCAGTTCTATTGTCCTTGAGTATGGGTTTCAGTGCTCTTCATTCGATCACTTCGTATTTATTCATCATTTTTCGGCTGGTATTATTATGTTAATCATTTATGTTGATGACATTATTATTTCTGGTGATGACTCGGCTGTTAATGTTGCATTGAAATAGTATTTGGCTCAACAATTTCATACCAAGGACTTAGGCCTACTTCGTTACTTTTTTGGAATTGAGATTGCTTGTTTCTCTCGTGGCATCTCTTTATCTCAACGCAAGTATGTTCTTAACCTTCTTTCTGAGACTGGCTTCCTTGGTGCTCCTCTGGTTGATACTCTTATGGATTCCACCGTTAAGCTTGATGTTGAGTCTGACATTGGTCGCTATCGTCGCTGGGGTGGTAAACTCATTTTCACTAACTCGCCCTGACATTACGTATGTTGTTGAGGTGGTTAGTCAATTTATGCATTCTCCTTGCCAGCCTCATTATGGCACTGTTTGTCATATCTTGCTGTATTTGAAGAGTGCTCCTGGTCGCGGCTTATTATATCGGCATGCGACAACCTTGTTTATTGATGGCTTCAGTGATGCTGATTAGGCTGGTAGTTGTTCTAATCGGCGGTCAACCTCGGGCTATTGTACTTTCGTTGGTAGTAATCTTATCACGTGGCGAGGTAAAAAGCCGTCTGTGGTAGCTCGCTTGAGTGCTGAGGTTGAGTATCGTGTTACGGCCAATACTGCTTCCGAGATGATGTGGGTCCACTCTCTTCTACTTGATTTTGGGCTTACTTCTCTTGCCCCAATGCAAATGTTTTGTAATAATTAGGCCGCGATTTTTATTGCCAATAATCTAGTCTTTCATGAGCGGACCAAACATATTGAGGTTGATTGCCACTTCATTCGGGACTTATTGCTACAAAAATGGATTATCACTCCCTATTTTCATTTGGGAGATTAGATTGGCGATATCTTCACTAAACCCTTGCCTTTTTCGTCTTTTTTTCGCTTGTCTTCCAAGCTGGGCATATTTGACTTATATGCTCCAGCTTGAGGGGGAGTGTTAGAGTATTTCTTTTATGTATTAAGAGTATTTTTGTTATTTTTTCATATATTCATTTAATATAAATAGATGTTAGGGAGAGGGGACTGTTTGTGTTCCTAATACTCTAATTTCTTCTCTTTGTTTTCTCTTCTCTTTCTCTAAAAACTCTGAAGATTAATTTCTGTACACTTTAAATACTGTAACTCCCAGTGTCAATCACCAAAGAAAAGTTCATTTGTTATCCTTCTTAGTAGCAAGGAGTGGACGACTAATGCCAATATGCCAATAGTACCATCTTGGAATTCCTCATCAGAAGCGTTTCCAATGGGATGAAGGGGCTCAACAATCTGATGGTTAAGCGCCCGTTTCACAAACTCTTTTTGCCTCAACAACTTCCTCATTATCCAATATAGCAATAGGCTTGACTAGAATATTAATATTTAGGAGAATGGTACTCCCTAGCATGATGTCCAAAACCTTGACAATTAAAATACTCAGACATCATATTACCTACGAATGTTGTTGCGAAATGAGTGGGAGTAGCAGGAGAAGGGCACTCAGAGAACTTGCTATACAAATAGGCTCCACAAAAGTCCTCTCATCCTTGTAAAAGGATTCCCTTGGTAAATGTACTAAAGCCTTTTTCTTGACTTCTTCCATCTGAAGGGCCACTTGGACTGCATTTGCCATGATGTACAATCTGCCAGTAGCTAAGCTACAAGAGATTTTTGGATACAAGCCCCGATGATACATAAATTATGACATTTTCATTTCACGGGAACTCAGATCCAGTAACTAAACTATAGAGCAATTAGGTATATTCTTTAACAGTCTTGCTTCCCTATGTCAACCGAGTAAACTGCAGATGAGCTCGCTATTTGTAAATTGGAGGAACATAATAGCGGTTCATTGCAACCTTTATATCTGTCCATGTACAAATAACTGCATAGTACTTTCGTTGATGCTTAGTCCACAAGATTCTAGTTGTATCATTCAATTTTGCTTCGGCAAACTCGATCATTGGATACCAATGAAAGAAAGCCTCCAAATTATTCAACCAATCAATGAGTACTGCTGGATCATAATCCCCATTAAAGTATGGAACTTTTAGCTTGGCACCTCTGTCTACTTTTGTTAACCGTGGATCTTTGCCATACACTGGGGTCAAAAGGCTGCGACGGATGAGCACCTGAAGGTCCACCAACTATAGCCTCTTTCTTTCCTATATCTTCTGAAAAGGTGGCAGCCATTGTTTCTAATGTGGCTCGAATCTTTTCTATTCCTTCTGTTATCTACTTTTGAGTTATTTACATCTCTTGCAATTCTTGACTTAGAATCTCAACCTTGGTATTCGACTCAGTAACCATAGTTGTGGCTAGGGAGGAAGGAAAAAACGTGTTTTTGTTTTTGTGTGGGCATTGTAAAGCTTTCAGGTTGGATGTCAATTAAGCTAGATGGGGTTTTGGGGCTAAGTGGTTTACGTGAGAATGATATGGGTTGGTTTATAAGAATAATGGACTTAGTGTTTTTAGGCTTGGGATTAAAGGAGTGGGCTAGGGTTAAAATTAAAAGCAGTGGGTTTGGGTTAAAATTATTGGGTTGGCCTAGAAATTTAAGTCAATGTGGGCTTAGTTAGCTAATGGATTGGGCTTTGGAAGAAAGTGGGCTACTGGATTAAAATATGTGTAGGGTGGCTTTGCACTGTGTGGTTATATGGCTTTTTTTTCGTCTTTTAGTGAATTTTTTTCATATTAGTTCAAATGATAACATATTCTTCATTTCTCTCGTTAGAAACAATTAGAAAAGTAAAAAAACTTAACCAAGAAATTAAATAAATTCGAATAATGCGAAAAAAGTTTCTTGTAAAATTTTTGTGTGGCTTTTTTTTAAAATTTTTTAATGAACTTTTTATAACTTTTTCAAAACTGCTATATAGTTTTAGATTTGTTTTACCTGATTTGTTTTACCTGATGAATCAAGAAATGAAAAAAACTAGCCCAAAAAATTTAAAAAGTTCATTGAAGACGAAAAAGCCACTAAAAAGCTAAACCAAACAGAGTATAAGAGGTAGGTTGGTTTCTAGGTAGATTAGATGTTACGAAATTGTGGGTCAAAGAGGGAATGGGCTATTGGGTCCGAAAGAAAAGACTGGTTCTTTCGATCTAGAGTTTTTAGTGGAGGCAACAAGTGACACAAGGAGGGAGGGGGCTTGCCTAGTGTTTTGGCCATTTTTTTTCAAAGTAACGTTTTTTAATAAACTATTATTAAAAATACTGTTGTTTTGAAACTATTTGGAACAATAGGGTTATTTTAAAAAATGTAGCTTCAAAATGCATTTTAAAACTAAAAACACAATTTGAAAATGTGTTTTCCAGGTTGAGTCAGCCAGAGTAATTGCTACATTGAAATCACAACTTGAACATGTAGTTTTGGGTTGTCGGTGCCACGTGTCACTTGCAGCAAAAATTGCGACTTGAATACGCGTTTTTCTGCCACGCGGCGAGGTCCGCTACGTGTCGCTTTCTGGTGAAATTGCGTGTTCAAGATGCGATTTTACTCTCAATTTCTGCTTCATATTTGCAGTTTGCAAGTACGCTGCAGGTGCCACGTGGCACTTTAGCATGAAATTGCGTCTTGAAGATGCGATTTCATCCCTTCCCCCGTCTCAAGACCTATCCAGAAGTACATTAGTCAGTCTGAAGAATTGAATTGGCATTTTACATGTAAAATCGTGTCTTTAATTGCGATTTTATCCCTTCCTCCATCTTAAGACATATCCAGAAGTAGAGAAGTCAGTCTGAAGAATAGAATTGACATTTTGCATGTAAAATTGCAGTGCTTTAGGATTGACTGATTTGATTGATTTAATTTGATAAAAAATTGTTAACTTTAAACTGTGATTTTCATTCTCCTACACTTTTAGAAACTTATATATTATACCATATTTACATTGCGTTGAAATTGTATGCTAAGAAGTTTCTTTGCAAAAATATTAATTCGTTTATATTGTAATGACATCAAAAGATCATACAACTTATTAGTGTATTCTGGTGGCTGAATTATCAATGATTAAGGTGGTGGAATTTCTTACGAGGGCCTTGCTCCAAAATTTGTGCGAGTTAAACGGGAGATTCGTTTAATCGATTTACAACGTCGATTACTTGCTACTACAAGTCTATAACAATATGCGAAGATGTTGGGAATGTCATTTTCACGTATAGATTCCTAGCTCTCGCTTATCCTAATCCCGTCTATTATTTTACAGCTCTTCTAGTAATCGACGATGATTCTATCGAAGTCATAATTGATATGTTGATAACACTCTCGGGTATTCTGTAGCTGAGTTATATGTCAATGTTCAGCCGTTGCCTATCTCGAGATACGGCAACATAATCTAAGAAGGTCCTAGTATGCTTCTTATGTTCTTCCTACTCACACATCTAACACTGCTCGAAATATTTCACAATCGCTAGTGCGCACTCGTGATAATTATGATCAAATTGCATGTGATCCAGAACCCGACTATATACAGTCCACAACTGCCACAGATGAAATGTGTGGAGCTGTCTTAAATGCGGTTCAAACTATGGTCGCAAGTGAAGAATGTATTTCAGTTGATCAAAGGGGTTTTGAGTCCTATGAGAACCCCTACGATGAGAACGAAGATGATGATGATGACCATTTGCCGAATGTCCAAAATGACACAGATCCTGTTGTTCATAATGAAAGTCATTCTTTTTACCAACCACCGTCTCCAATATTCACCCACAACACTTGGGAGAATATTAATGAGGCCTCACCGAATATGGCAGTAGATGTGAATTATAGTTGGAATGAGACGCAAGAGCTACGAAAAGGCTTACTCTTTTGAATCAAAGAAGAAATGCAACGTGCAGTCAAGCATTATTGCTTGATTAAGAATCAAGTGTACACGAGGTAATTGAGGTTACAACAACTATATGGGCATTGCAGTGTAAAAATGGGTGCGGCTGGAAATTACGAGGCAAAAGGAGAGCAACCCATGGGTTATTTGAGATCACTCGTTATCAGGGTCCTTACACGTGTTTATCAATCACAATAGCGCAAGATCATGCAATGTTGGATACTAGGTTGATTGAACATTGTATTAGGAACTTGGTAAAGACTGATCCATTAGTGAAGATATCTGTATTACAAGCTGGCATAAAAAAACAGTTTGATGGTTACCAAGCATCATATGCAAAGGTTTGGGATTGCGAAGCAGAAAGCCATTGCAAATATTTTTGGTGTTATGTCAGACAGACAGACATGCTGGAATTATCCATTCAATGGCTAATCCACATCTTGACTTTCAACCCCCAAAGGGTTATCATCGATTTTGCATATGTCACGTTGCAGCTAATTTTCAGGAGCGGTTCGACCGGTCACAATTGAAGAACATGATCACTTTAGCTAGACAACATCAAGTCTGAAAATTTGACAATTACATGCAGTTGATCAGAGAACTTAATATTGATGCTGCCAAAAAACTTGACGAGATACCGACCAATATGTGGACGCTTGCCCACAATGATGGCCGACGCTATGGGAACTTGACAACGAATCTTTCGAAGAGTTTCAATGGCGTCTTAAAGGGGGCACGATATTTACTAATTACAGCATTGCTAAAATTTACATTTTATAAGTGTGTTTATTATTTTCAGGATAGAAGTGAAAAGGCAATGGTTGCAATGAATGTGGGCAAGGCCTGCATAGACTATGCCAAGACCAAATTTAGCCAGTGGGAGAAAAAAGCCAGGGGTCATAGTTCGGGTGTTCAGCAGACAAGATGGGTTATTTGATGTTCAAACACCAATGAACCCACAATATGAAAATAGAGGCCAACATCTACATGTTGACTTGCAAGGCAGATCATGCACATATAAAAAAATGGCAGATTTATAAAATACCATGCTCGCATTTTCTTGCTACTTGCGAATCACAACGCCACGCCCTGTATCAGTACATTGATGATTGTTATACGTTAAGGGAATATGTGACATGTTATGGAGCGAGATTGAACCCAGTTCTAGATGTGCCGTATTGGCGTGAACCAGACTTTCCTATAATGTATCCCAATAGAAGCCAATGTTAGGATCCTAGGAGGCCGTGGATCTCTAGATTGCGGAATGGAATGGACTGGCAGGAGTCCCATTCAAAACAAACTTGTGGCATATGTGGCCAAGTGGGTCATAACATAAGAAAATGCCCTAACCGAAATGTGGTTGGATCTAGTAGCAGTGCCACTAACTAAATAATGAACCGATACATGTTATTGGTTTTTTTTGATAACTTTTTTGTGTTCATTATTTTAGTATGCCTGCAATTGTTTAAATTTATCATTTTTTTAAAAAAAATTAAGAATTTGCCCTTAAAGTTTTGTTATCTTTTTATCTCAAGATTAAATTTGAATAGTCATCAATACCCAAAAAATATAAAGGCCCAAACATTATACTTAACAAATATTGTATAAATTTTGAGAGATAAAGAGAGTAATTTTTAAATTTAGTACTATTAGTTCATTAGTTTATTTCCACCGAAAGAAACGAAACCATTGTGCTAAAAGATGCAAAATGTGATTTCTCAAATGAAGCCATAGTGCTAAAACAACTATGTTATGCCCCATAATGTGTTCCCCACATATTTTTCTATATAAAGTTAAGTGGCGTTATGCTACTCGAGCCATATGATTTGAGCCTTTTAAGAGCTTCAAAGCCTTCACATTATTTTTATATTTTTTATGTTGTTAAAATATCACAAATACAACTTCATAGTTATTAATTTAACCGTATCTAAATAAAAGAGTACAAGTTAACAATTAACAGAGTTACCATAACCTCATTGCATAAAAAAATAAAATGCAAGATGAATAAAAATACGACCAAGATGAATAAAATACAAGTCCATTGAAAACATTAAATACAAATAAAAATAATAAAAATATAATGGGTCCCACAACTAGGAGGTCTTCTAATCCTAGGCGGGTTCCTACGCGCTACAACATTATCTTGTGTTACCCCCTCCTGTGTTACCCCCTCATGCGGCAGCGAGGGACCCTCGTCGTCCTAGGTCCCAATCTTCCTCTTCATACGAGGAGGATCTAGTGGGTGTATGATATGGTCACTATGCTCTCCCACAACCCGCGTCACACACTCATGAATGACCAGTGACACATTGACTACATCTTTATGTACTCTCTCTGCATGAGTGTCATGACGCGGTAGACGTGACAAAATTTGATCTACCCCAACAAACATAGGTGACCCGCTCGACCAATCGAACATTGCATTTAATGGAGTAGAAGGTTCTACTAAAGTCCGCAACGATGGTAGGGCCGGCTCTGCGTGTGTAGCCAGTGGTCGAGATGTTATAGTTGCTTCTGCTTGAAAAACTGGAGAAGACGGTACATAGGCGGAATCTGCTCGAGAAAAAGCTATAGCTGGAGATGGATCAGGAGGTGTAGAAGGTCTATGAGCATCAAGTGGAGGAGCTGGAGCAGTAGGTGGAGGAACTGAAGCAGTAGGTGAAGGAACTAAAGTAGTAGGTGAAGGAGCTGGAGCAGGAGAACAAGTAGCTGGATCAGAAGGTCCAAGAGCGGCCTCTCCTGAAGGTGGAACCCTCTAAATATGTTGCTGCTCATCAATAGTTGTGAGTCCAGCATGTGCAAGGCTGTAAACGTCATATTGCTGAGCAGTGAGATTAGCAATCTGTTGGAGGCAAGATGTCTGCAACTGTGTATGAAAATGATTCGTCATTAAGTAAAATATTGTAGTATACACAAGCGATTATGAACAAAAAAAAATATAATTTACTTGCCAAGTACTCGAAAGTCGCCCTAATGTGACTAATGAACCGTCGAGTGATACAACGATCCAAACCATATAAGGATCACTGTACGTCAACAACCTGTCATCAACGAGACCCAAAGCCAGGTGCTCTCGCCATTAAACCCATAATAAGATCCATGGTGTATGCTTATGAGCCCAATCGGTTGTGTGGTCCCGAAGATCATGATCGTGGGAGCTTGATAGGGTCTCAGATGGCCGTGGAATCTGCTGTCGTATACCGAATTGGCGTAGAACTCGATCAAGCTGGTGTAACTCCACTATCGCAAAACATACGAGTGGTGAACGAGTGAACCATACATCAGAACGTACTCGATAGTATGCCGACAACGCAGCTATAATGTCTGGTGTGTAAGGTTGCTATACCACGTACAACTTAAAATAATGAAAGCCAATAATAGATACGTACATATATGTAGTTTCTCTAGGAAATTCACAAATAAGTAACAATCTACCTGCTCGGTAGTCTGTCTGTTAAACGTATATCGGTACTGTCGTACGATGTGCGTAGGCACGTGTGATAGAGAACTCATCACGCCACTTGTAAACTTCGTTAGGGAAAATGTTATTTACATAATAATGAATGTAATTTGTAATATGATGAAATATAATATGCATAAAATAAAAAGGAATAATTACACTTACCTCCCTTGAGGTTTAAGCTTATTACAGGGACCTCTCATGTGGTCTCTGAAATTACACTAACTTTCCAAGAGATTTAATTTTAACAT
>JAULJZ010107762.1:0-11647 GCA_032270985.1 Heliamphora pulchella
AATTAAAATTGTAAAACAATTAAAAAAATTCCAAACACAAATGCAACCCCAGACACGCGCGCGCGCACACAGCGGGGAGGGTAAATCAAATACACACACGCACACACACAGACACAGTAGCAATCATACACTCCACAGCGCCTTTTTTTTTCCTCCTTTTCTTTTCTTTCTCTTTTTCCCCTGCCCCCAGATTAAGATCTATCAAGGTTTGTCCAGATTTTAATGGCGGTTTCGCCGGAGCAGCTCCCACCGTCGCCGCCGCCGTAGCCGACGACCCAGTTCCATGCGCTCTCTTGTGCCCATCCAGCGCTTGCCCAGATGCGAAAACTCTGTAACAAACAGGACGTTCGTGTATTTTCTCCTCTGGAGCTCCCGAGATTCTTGGTTCAGGCTTTAATGGCGGTTCATGGGTCGAAATTCCGCCATTGTTGTGCGCTCGAGCTTTCTTGTGGCTCACTCTGTGCCCACCAAGTGCCTGATAAGATTGAAACACTTTTGTGGCAGCTCTCGCATTTGTATTTCCCTCATGCCCGAGATTTACTCGATTTAAATTTCTTGGATTCGTGGGTCTGATCGTCTTCCTCTGGTTCTGATTCTGGTTCTTCTTCTTCTTCGTCTTGTTCATCTTCTTCTTCTTCGTCTCTCATCCATTTGTCTCTCGACAGCATCATCAAACAGTAAGCAACGTCTTCTTCCGGGGAGGTGTCGGAGATTGAACTCATCGGTTCTGGCTCCGCCGCCCACGGCGGTTCCTCGCCGAGTTTACCCGATTTGGGCTTCTTCATCACTGGCTCTTTCGAGTTTTCGCCACCACGACATTGGTGGTGGTGGTGGTGGTGGTGGTGGTGGTACTCTGAACTTTTCGATTTTCGAATTCGCTTCGATCGTCTCCGACTCTCTATCCTGAAGAACCACCGACGGTGGTTTGGTGATGTCGACGGCACAGGTGGTGGTCGCGTAGGCGGTGGTGGCTGCAACCGCGTCTTTCCTCCTTTTCTCTCTCTCTCTCTCTTTTATCACTCTCAAGGTTGAGTTGGGCGTTAGTGAAAAGCCAGTAAAGGTCGATGGCTGGCACGTTTGAGGGGTAAAATTGAAATAAAATTTTATGTAATTGGTGACACAAACGGTAATGGGCTACCCTCTAATTATTTGAGTTAGTATATAATAATATTTTAAACGGTAAAAGAGGTCAATGTAATTTGTCTAAAAATAATGAGTTAAACTGTATTTGATCAAAATTTTTGGAGAGGTCAGTGTAATTTACCCTTTTTAAAATGTATAAAAACTAATTATGTTTTAATAGTTACAATTTCTTCTTTATAAAATTTTAAAATTAAGATTTTATTTACCAAATAAATTTTTGTCAATTTTTAGTCAACAAACATTTTTCAAAATAGATACTATCACTAAATCCTAAAAACTCTTTCAAAACCCTAAAAACTCTCTCTCACCTTCCTATGTAACGAAGCATCTCTAAATCCTAAATACTATAATCTTTGTTACGTTATTGCTGCAACGCCGCCTCCACTATTGCGTTGTGTCCTCTGTTTCGTTGCCGCTGCTGCCATGTTGCCGTCGCTGCAAACGCTGCCACACCGCCACCGTAATGCTGCCATCGCTGCGTTACGCTTTCGCCACCACTAATGCTTCATACCCACAACTAAGCTAGTCAAGCTCTTTATCTTTTTCATAGATTTATATTGGGCTTTTGACTCAATTTTTTTAACTTTCGAAAGTTGGTTTCGGGTTATTGACCACTGGAGCGGTCAGGGGTCTGCTCGAGCGGTTCACCGCATAATAATTTTTTTGTGTGCGGCCCTGGGTTAGATTTTAACCTAAGAGGTTTTATATATAATGGTTTCAACTCCCATAAAAAAAACGTTCATAAACGCCTAAGATACTAGAGTGAAGCTCAGTTTTGGGATAAAAAAGGTAGAGAGACTGAGAGACTCTTAGTTTGAGGCCATAATCCTTGTGAGGCAGAGAGTGTGACTTGTAATCTATATTTTGAGCATAGTGGACTGTTTCTTCTCTCCCGTAGAGGTAGGCAGTCAATCAAACCACGTAATATCTTGCGTATTTAATTGTTCTTGTTTATTTTAATTTGTTAATGTGGATTGAAGCCTATATAATTTTTCGTTTGGTAGACAAAATCAGTTGATCTTAATTATTTAAAAATTTGTTGCTAAAAATTCCAACTAGTGGTATTAGAGCCGACGGTTGTTAAAGATAAGACCGTGGTGGAAGATCAGAGTTCTGGTTATGTGCATAATCACAAGTTGTAGTAAATATAATGAACATCAAGTATGAAGTTATAAAATTTACCAACAAGAATAACTTCTCCTTGTGACATAGGCGAATGAAGAATCTATTAATCTTTCAAGGGGTATCCAAGGCATTGCTCAGTAAGGCAAAGAAGCCAGAGAAGATGACCAATGATGATTGCAAGGCCGCGAGTTTGATTAGGTTGAATCAGATAGATGAAGTTATTCACAATGTTGTCGATGTAGAGGTAGTACACGAGATCTGACAAAAGTTGAAAGATTTCTACATGAAGAAGAATCTAGTTAACAAGTTATACATGAAAAAGTAACTGTATGTGGACTATAGATGAGAAAAGGTACAAAATTATTGGAATATCTCAATACATATAATATACTCATTACACAATTATCCAGGTTCGAAGTAAAGTTGATGATGAGGATAAGGCGATCCTCCTTTTAGTATCACTTCAAACGTCTTATGATCATTTGGTGACAATTTTGATGTACGAGAAGGACACTCTAGAGTTAAAAGAGGTCATCGGAGCTCTTGCGTCACATCAAAAGATGAATAGGGACACTGAATCTGATGCAGAAGGTGTGCTTCTGGCTAAGTCTCAGCCAAGAAGGGAAAGAAGTAAATTAGGTTAGCAGAGTTCTTACAGTGGTAGATCTCAGTTCAAGTCACGTGCAAAAAGGGAAGTGGAGTGCTTCTATTACCACAAAACTGGTCATTATAAGAGTTGGTGCCAAGAACTGTAGCAGCATCTAGAGAAAAATAAGAAGGGTAAAGTGCCTGCAGAAACTGTCAATTTTGCTGAAGACTCGTCAGACGGTAAGGCAGACAATGAATTACTCACAGTTTCCTTAGATTTTAACTCTCTATTAAAATCATAGATGTTAGACTTGGGATGCTCATACTATATGTGCCCATTTAGAGAATGATTTAACTCATATAAGTTTTGCAATGGGAGTACCGTTCTAATAGGGAAAGACTCAACGTGCCAGTTAATTGGAATGAGTATAAAAAAATTAGAATCTTTGATGGAGTTGTAAGAACTTTGTGGAATGTTAGATATATTTCAGAATTAAAGAAAAATTTGGTATCTTTGGAAACATTGGATTCTTTGGGTTATGGGTTCACAACAAATGGTGGAGCAATGAAGATTAACACCGAATTTTCAGTCATTAGGAAAGGGAAGAAAGTTAAATGGTTTCTACATATTGGTAGGGGACACAGTGGTAGGTGAAACTACCACTACCACATAGACAGAGTCCAACAGGGACGACACGAGACATGGACATTTAGGGCTAGGTCAAGCTGACAAACAAAGTATATTAGAAAGTCAGAAAAAGACTGCAATAGTTAAGGTGGAGCTCATCATACTAGTTCACTTAGAAAAACGGTTGATGATAGTTCAATTCAACAGCAGCAGAAATAATCAAGTGGAGAACCTTCATCTTACAAGAAAGCTACAGGCAACACAAGAGTAGTTCAGGAACAAGTAACAGTGTCAGAGAATGTGAAGTCTTCACAAAATAATAAGAAGTTGGAGTGTGAAACACTATCTAAAAACAAAAAGTTTATTGATTACAAAAGGATCAAGTTCAAGCGTGGCTTAAATTTGGTCCAAGTTTATTCATTTTGATGGTCTAAAGATGGTGGAACACTCATACTTGGAAAAAGGAGTGCAAAATGAGACGATTGACATATCTTCAAAGACGGTTTAAAAATTTGAGCAAAGGTGGAGATAATTGGGTTTTTTACTCAAATTTTTCAACTTTTCGAAGGCTGGTCTTGGGTTATTAGCCACTCGAGCGGTTAGGGGTTCGTTCGAGCATTCTGCCGCAAAACAGTTTTTCTGTGCGGCGCTAGAGTTAGGATTTAACCTAAGAGGTTTTATATATAAATGTTTTATATCCCATATAAACAAAAAAACGTTCATAAACGTCTAAGACACTAGAGTGAGACTTAGTTTTGGGATCAAAAAGTGTTGAAAGATGGTGAGAAGCTCAGTTTGAGACCATAATCCTTGTGAGGTAGAAAGTGAGACTTATAATCCATGTTTTGAGTAAAATTGATTGTTTTTTCTCTCCCGTGAAAGTAAGTAGTCAACCGAACCACGTAATACTTTATGTATTTAATTGTTCTTATTTCTTTTAATTTGTTATTGTAGATTGAATCCTACGTGATTTTTCGTTTGTTAGCCGAAATCAGTTAATCTTAATTATTTAGAGATTTGTGGCTAAATATTTCAACAATCTATAACTCTACGGTTGAATTTTAAGATTTGGACATATCTATTTTAAAAAAAAAAAACAAATTTTAGGTGTGACTAAGTTTGATCTCAATTTTGTATGGGTTTTTTTCTTCTTGATTTTGAATGTTTCTTTTTCTTTCCTTTGAATGTATTTGTATATTATATATATTCATGGATTTCGTTTCAATTTCAATACTCAAATTCGAAAGGAGGTCGAGGGTAAACATGTGGTGAATATTATGATTTATTTCGTAAGAAATATTTGATTTTTTTATGGAATAAATAGTTAAACATTTATATATTAATTCAAGTCTAAGTTTTGATTTTTAACATGATTAATTTTTGTAAGACCTTTTTTGTAAGGTGTTAATTTCATGAAATTTGTTAATTTTTTTATTTTTTTGAAAAATTAAGTTTTTTTAATATTTTGTTGCTCTTAGTAATTATTTTATTATTGATTACTGTTCAGAATTCATTTTAATATCAGATTGTGTTAAAAAAGATATTTTTAGACACGAGCAATTCGGTAGTTAATTTATTATATGGCAAGATTATATAAAATATCATATTAATTTGAAATGAGGCAAGTTATTATGGATGGCAATGGAGCGAAACAGGGTCGGGAATAACTTCTCTCATTTCTGTCCCTTATTTTATCAAAGTGGGAATGAAGAAAAATATCGGATAAATAGCGGGGATCGATTGAGGCGAGGACGAAGATATTTCGAAAATGATTTTTAACCTTTAAAAGAGTAATATTAATAAGAGTTATAGATAATATAATAAATAAATAATAATAATTGACAAATCAATAGAACTAAAAATACAAAATACAAGAAATAGAGAAAAAATAGAGATAAATATAATATTTTAATATTATAGACTTATTGTATTTATAAAATATATATTTTATACATGTATTTGTATTTAAAAAATATTTATTTTATGTAATCGGAAGCGGAGCAAAAAAAGCAAATACCGTTCATATCCCGTTTGTTATCGAAACGGAAAAAATTCGTAAAAAGCGAGACAAGAACATGCGAGGATAGAAATAAGCGAGAGAAATTGTCATCTCTACATATTATTGTTTTTTTTGTGAAAAAACTTTTTAAATTTTGAAGATAAAGTTAGAAAAGTTCAAACACATGAAGTCTTTTT
Organism: Heliamphora pulchella; assembly: GCA_032270985.1. Taxonomy (NCBI): domain Eukaryota; kingdom Viridiplantae; phylum Streptophyta; class Magnoliopsida; order Ericales; family Sarraceniaceae; genus Heliamphora; species Heliamphora pulchella. The sequence continues at coordinate 5,681 of JAULJZ010107762.1, forward strand.
TTGTTGAGACCGGCTATGGTGGTTGGTTTGGGTTTTGGTGGGGGGAGAGAAGACAGTGGGGTGGGTAAAATGTACACATTTCTACTATCAATTATATTAAAAATGCAAATTAAGTATATAAATGAGGGTTACAGATCGATTTGGTTATATCCCTCTAACAAATTTATTGTAAGAGGAGTTTCGAGACTCATTTCTTGTAAGAGCATCTTTAACAGGCTTTTTATATAAAATTTATTAGTTAAAGTAATTAGTTTAATTTATTTTTATCATCTCTAACAAGTTTTTTATCTGACTATTTATTATTAAAAAAAGTATATTTTGCTAATTATATTTAGGTAGCTATATATATATATTTTTTTTATAATAGCTAATCAGATAAAAAACTTGTTAAAAATGGTAAAAATAAATTAGACTAGCTATTTTAGCCAACAAGCTTCATATAGAGAACCTGTTAAAAATGTTTTAGTTTAATTGAATAACAAAAATAAATAGCAGTGTTGGAATATGTGTATAAAAAAATAGTTAGTTAAAATAAAAATTATACCTTTTTTTTATATTTTGGCTAGCTATTTTAAAGAAAGGTATTGGAGATACTCTAACTAGATTTATGATCTTCATCTGTGTTCCTAGCAAGATTTCTTATTAAAATTATTATGAGCATGAGATATTTATTTATAAAATATTTATTAATTTATACATACTGTATAACTATTTATATTAATAAGTGTACTTAGCAAAAAAAAAAAAGCATTTACAAGCTCCAAAAGTGAGAAAGAAAGTGGAAGATACAACAAATGGCAATTTAATCCCAAAAGTAATGAATTTGAAATTTCAATGAATTTGACAATATCCTGCATGTAGTTTTTGCTATAAAATTAAGCAATATTGAATGGGCTTGTTTCTCTCCATTTGGACTAGACAGGTCATGTATAGCTAATTTTGAACACAAGATAGATATATTTTGGTAACTTAGCAGTTTATTTTATTATTTTTAAAGAGTAAATTATTTATGTAAAAAATTAAATTAATTAAATATTAATGGCCCTGTTTGGAAATTTTGCTTATTTGCTTATTAACAAATAAGTCAATTTGCTAATAAGCCATTTCGTTTGGATTGAGTTATTTATATTAATTATTTGTTTATTTATTTATTTAGATACCCAAACGAGTTTATTTGCTTATTTACTTATTTGGCTACTCAAACAAGCTTATTTAGCTTATAAACCAGCTTATTTACTTATTTGGCTACCCAAATGAGTTTATTTGCTTATTTGACTATTTAAACGAGTTTATTTGCTTATTTGCTTATTTGTTTTTGGCATATTTGACTACCCAAACGACGTGACTTATTTTTTAGTTTATAAGCCAATAAACAAATAAGCAACTTTATCCAAACGGGGCCAATTTATCTAATATCTTAATAATACACATTTGTATTAAAAAAATGAACCATGAAATCTAGACTTCACCATTTATTATTATTATTATTATTATTATTTTAATAAAAAAACATAATTTATTCAAACAATATTTGATCAATTTAATTTTTAAATAAATAATTTACACCTGGGTTTTTTTTCCTCATTTCTCTCTCCCTTTCTGGTGTTTTATGGAAGAACAAGAAATTATATTTTAGAAATAGAAAAATTAACAACTCTAATCATTAAACTAAATTATTTTGAATTTAAAATTAATTCAACATAAATGGTCCAATTCGCTGAGAGAAACTGTAGGTAGGCCTCGTCGTCTGGTAGCTGGCTTTAAGCTGGCTGTTTTGCCTTTTCGCTTACAATTCAAAAAAGTTAAAAAAATTTATTTGGCAATTTAAAGATTTTTGGCTTTTTAGTTTTTTTGTTTTTTTACATAAATATTTTTTAATATTTTTAAAAAATATCATAACTTTCATTATACATATTTATTTTTTTATAAAAAATATATTTTTAAAATTTACTCATTAAAATCTATCGAGCAATATCTATATTGAATATAAAATTATCTAAAAATAAGATTTTAAAATTATAACAACTTTAAGTTAAATTTTTTACCTTTTTGCTTTAAAGTCACTTTAAGCCAATCTTTTTAGCTTATTATCTTTTGGCTTAAAATTATCTCTATAATTTACCAAATGAATTTTTTACTTATTTAATTTAAAACAATTTAAAGAAAAAACGTAACTTAAAACTAAATTGACAAACTAGGCCTAATCGATGACATATCCAGCTAGGGAGTGAGCTGTCTCCCAGGGCACACTTTTAGCTAGTTATAAATGAACGGTGGAGGACTTGAGATCCCTCCTATTTTGACTTTATTCATGTATTCCTTCGTGGGAAAGGACTAATGTAGCCTCAAGTAAAGACCTGTTTGGGGTCAATAAAAAAATTATTTTTTTTGAAAAAGTTTAGCTTTTAAGTTGGTTTATTTAGGATCCCATCTTTGCACGACTTTCAAAGCAACACAAAAAAAGTCCAATCTTTTTTCTTTCTCTTTTTTTTTCTTTTAATATTTATTTTTTCAAATTATCCCAAACACATTAATTTTTTTTTTTTATTTTTTTTAAAAAAAAAGCTAAACTTCTTAGAAGTCAAGCTTAAAAAGGATCCTAAACAGGCTCTAAATAAAGGACAAACAGAATCACTATCTTATATTTATAAAAAATATTTTGTACACAAACAACGAATTATAAAATCACGTAAAGTTGATTCCGGTTTTTTATTTATGTTAAAATTGTTAAGTGTTGTAAAGTCCAATGTAAATGAATGATTATAATTTAAGTTATGTAGTTGGTTTGTAGTTATTTATTTATGTATGTATACATGTGTGTTTATACATGTTGCCATGTTTTGTCCTAGGATTTTATATTAAATCTTTTCATTTCAGCCACCTATTGAAGAGAAATTTTAAAAGTAAAAGAACATCAAACTAAAAATCAAAATTTTTTTTATAAAGAACAAAAAATTCATTTAGGGAATGGAGCATATATTTTGAAAAAAGCTCATGTTTGATGTGCAATTTCAAGGGTGAAATTGTGGCTTTGTTTGGTGCAAGGTTTAAAGCTTGCTTAAAGTTTTTTTGACTTAAATTTCAAAACAAATCTTGCATATTTATTTGAAAATTTTGACCTTTTGCTTTTGTGCTTAAATAATTTTTTAGTTGTTTTTAGGCTTTTTGCTTATTACTAAAATATTTCTATACTTTTAAAAAAAATAGTATAACTTTTATTATATAAATTTATTTTTTATATAAAAAAAAACATATATATTTTTAAGATCTACTTGTGGAGATCTATGAAATAAGATTTTATTGAGTATAAAATTATATATAAACAAATTTTTAATATATTTCATTTGGTTAAAGCCACTTAACTTAAAGCAAAGTGACTTTTCTTAATGTAAAAAAGAAAAAACATAGAAACTCAATGATGTAGTGGGTTTTTTAATATGAAATGGGAGAAAATATAATTTGGTATGAGATAATTGTTTTTTTTTTAAAAAAAAAGGCAAATTAACTTTTTAAGTTCACATCAAAATATGAGTTTGTCTTGTTTGAGAAAAATTCAATTACTTTGGCAAGATTCCCACACATATATAATTGAAAATACCCAATTGTGCCTCCACATATATAATTGAAAATACCCAATTGTGCTTTCCTGTCCTTTTAGTTTCCTCTCTAAATTAGGTCGCTTTTGAAATAATTATTTATTTACTTATTTTATTTGATTTATAAATATTAATAATTATGCCAATATTTTTCAGTAGGGATTTGAAAACAAGAATATAAGAATAATTTAATATGAATATTCCTGTTTTATTAATATGAAACAAGAATAATAATTTTCGTAAATCCACAAATAAGTAGTCCATGCTGATTGGCAACTAACTTAAAAATTAATTTTTTTGATTTATTTTTTGTATTTTTAGATAAAAATTGATTCAAAGTAGGTTGTTTGACAACTTAGCTTTTAAGTTAATTTTTTTGAAATTGGTTGTTTTGGTATAAAGGCTAGCTTTTTTACTTTTTGTTCAAAATTAATAACTTTACCCTGCTATATATTTGATATTAACAATTATAAGTAATTAGTAGTAATAATAAATAAGTTATGAATAAAAGTTATTATTGTATTTTAAAAGTGATGGGAGTTTAAATAGAATATTCTAAGAGTTTGTATTTTAATTTGACTTTTAAATTTTTTAGCTTTTTAACTTTTTAACCCAACAAACAATTTTAACTTTATAACATTTTTAGCTAAAAAAATCAAAACATCAAAATTACCAATCAGGGCGTAGTCTATTTTGAGCAAGTAGTTCGTAAACACGTTCAGTAGTTTTTTTTATTTTTTTGCGTTTTTAGTTAAAAAAATTAATTCAAAATAGGTTGTTTGGCAACTTAGTTTTTAAGCTAACTTTTTTGAAATTAGTTATTTGGGTAAAAAACTAGCTTTTTTGCTTTTTGTTCAAAATTGACAGCTTTACCCTTTTATATATTTGATATTAACAATTATATATGTAGTTGGTAGTGGTAGTAAATAAGTTATGAATAAGAAGTATTATTGTATTTTAAAAATAATTGGAGTTTGAATAGAATATTCTGAGAGTTTGTATTTTAATTTAACTTTTTAACTTTTTGACTTTTTTACCAAACAAACAACTTTAACTTTTTAACATTTTTAACTAAAAAATCAAAATTGCCAATCAGGCCGTAATCTGTCGGAGCAAGTAGTGTCATAAACACGTTCAGTAGTGGGTTGTTGAAGAAAAACTTCGAGAATTTCAAAACGTGTTCAAATTGCGTTGTTTATTATTCAAATCGATATGGAGTTGTTGTTTGTTTGTTTGTGTTTGTGTTTTTCCAAAAAAAAATTTTATGTAGTATATGTAGGTGGGCCGTCACCTATTAACATATATATATTTTTAACAAATATATAAGTAATTATGGACCAAGCCACTATGGCAGATAGTTTGAGTAAGCCAAATATTAAGAACAAGAATAAAAAAAAGTCAATGCGAAACTTTTCAAGATAAGTACGACACCCGACCTACTCGGGTACAGTAGAGCTACTCGGATAGTGTTACTCGGGTACAGTAGAGCTACTCAAGTAGACCTACTCGTGTGTAATACTTCTACTCATAATTTGAGTCACTCATGACTCGAGCTACTCATCCCTTCAGTAGCTCGGGTACAAAACTTTCGCTCATAACACGAGTCACTCATGACTAGAACAACTCATCCCTCTGGTACCTTGGGTACGATACTTCTGCACAGAACTCGAATCACTCATGACCCGAGCTACTCGCCCTTCTAGTAGCTCGAATGCAATACTCATAACCCGTGTCACTCATGACCCGAGCTGCTCAGGTATTCTTCCACTTAACCAGTGTCAACTACTCTAACCCAGGTACTCAGGTGATGACATAAACTACTTATTCCACTAGTGACTCGAATTATTGGGGATCCGAGCTGCTGGGACCCCCTATAACTCGGCCAACTAATATCGCTGTTCATCATGCAGAGGCAGAAGACATTCCATAGCATAGACTATGAAGCGTAGCCCTGACTACGAATGAAGACCTTCCTTAGCACAGACTATGAAGCGTAGCCCTGACTACGATGAAGACATTTCATAGCACAGACTATGAAGCGTAGCCCTGACTACGACAGTAGCTCTGACTACTTGCCATGGCATAGACCATGAAGACAACACAGACTGTATTATTACCATGGTACAGACCATGAAGACAGCACATACTGTATTATTACCACGACACGGGTCGTGACGACAGCACAGACTGTAACGTAGCTCTGACTACCTAACCATGATGACATAGCACCGACTATATGGCTCAGCATAGACTGAACAACCAAGATATAGCACAGACTATATGATTATAGATTTCTCTGAGAATCGAAAGACTGTCCCAGAGACAATGAAGACAATGGCAGTACAATCCTGCACGGGACGTTGGGAGACAT
>JAULJZ010107773.1:0-11647 GCA_032270985.1 Heliamphora pulchella
CTTTGTTAACATATATTTTTGATCTATTTTAGAAAATATACTTTATTAGTTTGTATACAAATCCAGCGAAAATGATGCAATGAATAAATATGAATATTTTTTGGAGAATGGACAAAATGAGGACTTACTTGATTACTTGTTTAGTAAATAGTACTTACACTCATATAAGTAACCAAAGCGGGACTGGAGATTAAATTAGCCTATAACTTAGTATTTAAATATTGTATATGTTAAATAACTTTTTACTCTAATAATTATTGTAACGAGGTTCTACGTAACGTCTTAGACAGCTTATTATGTACCATTATTGTTCAAATATTAAGTATTATTTTAAATTTATTCCTACAATATAATATGTATATATTAAAAAATATTATTTAACAACAAATAATTTAATATACTGGCCTTGCATGGGCAAATGTTGTTTATTGGCTTATTGACTTATTTAATATTGTAAAATTGTTGTTTTTAGTGAACTTTTTTTTATTATTTAGTCAAACTATTATACTTTTTAAACTTTTCACAATGAGACGAGTCGAAAAAGTAAAAAATTTTGATTAAAATATAAAAAAATTTTAAAAAAAAAAAATAAATCAATAAGTCAAATTTTATATTGCTTATTTTCGTCTTTAGTAGATTTTTTTTATCTTTTGATCAAAAATTTTTACTTTTTGAGTTCATCTCATCGAGACGGTTTAGAAAAGTAAAAAAAAAATTAGTCAAAAATTTTATAAAATTCAGAAAAGACAAAAATAAACAATATAAGCACAATTTGCCCATGTAGGGCCTCTATAAACTTGCTTGATTGAAGCATTATTTTTATGAGATAAATAGTATAAACTGATTATTAGTATCCAGAGTATTATTAACTAAATTCCTATTGTAGTGGTTTTTGTACCAAATAGTATTTAATTGAGTGTATGATAATTTAATAATAAATAGTAAATTATTTAATTTAATATAATTTTACTAAAATTGTTATGAAACTGTAAATAAGTAAGATAGTAATAGTTTTGGGACTACTAAACTCGCACAATAATGAGATAATAATAGTCCAAAAATGAGAGGCTTGTAGTGGTTACAAGAATCAAGAAAATTGTTTAGTATACCTCTTAATTTGGCAAATTAAATAAAAATATATATAAAAATATTCTTATTTAGTCTAATCAAACCCATTTAACCATCAATACAAACATGGCTTATTAATATTTAAAAAAATGCTATTCTAAACATGGCTTGGAAAGAGTTTTTTTTAAACCTTTAATTAGTAAGATGTGATTGTTATTTTTTTGCATAATATCTCTAATTGAAAACTCCAATTAAGAGGAGTTTTTATTATTGACCGACTAGTGAATGGTGGATAGCAGGACCCTAAATATATTATAACTCTAATTCTAAAGAATTGGCACGGTAGTTAAGGTCTAAAATTTGAGAGTTTACTTCCTTAAAAATCTCATATTGAAAATTTTATAATTGTTATCAACTCTTTATAATTAATTTATGAAACATGCTAATCGAAATCTATTGATATTAAAAAAAATTTATTTTTATTAGGCTATTATTTAAAACTTATTGGACTCTCTTTAGCAGCACCCTTAATTTATATTAAATTTTATCTCGATTTTAATTAAACTCCTACCAAATAAAAATTGAAATTGATATCTAAAAATTTAATTAAAATAGGCATAAATTGACAAGAACACTTTCTTTTTACTGGCTTTAGCATGCCCTTAATTAGTTGGTTGGGCGTTTAGATGTGGACTTTTTAGTTCAAGGTCTTTTTCTTTGACGTCCTTCATGTCCCATTTCTTAGATGGAGGGGGTGTTTGGCAAGGATTCTTGTTATAATTTTTAGTTTTTTATTTATTAATTTTAACTATAAATTATAATTTATTTTAAATATTTATAATTTTTGTTATAAATTATAATTATTTTTCTTCTATTTTAGCTAGTCTACAATTTTTACCAAATACTCACAACTTCTATTACAAATTACAATTTATAAATTATTAATTTCAATAATACCAAACACACTTACAATTATTGAAACAAAATAAAAATTTTTTTATCAAAATAAAACAATAAATAAGACTTTATATCGCTTATTTTTGTTTTTTAGTAAACTTTATTTTATTTTTTGATTTGTTTTTTTTTTTAGTTTCTCTCATCAAGACGATTTAAAAAAATAAAAATATTAATAAAAAATATTAAAAATCTAAAAAGACAAAAAATAAATAAAAATCACACAAATTAAGCCACACATCACTTCTATCTTTATATGGGGTGTTTAACAAAATTATTGTTAGTAGTTTTTTTATTTTTTATTATTAATTTTAACTATAAATTATAAATTCTTTTAAACACTAACAAATTTTGTTATAATTTATAACTATTTTTTTTATTTTAGTTATAAATTATAATTTTTATCAAATACTTATAATTTTTATTATATATTATAATTTAAAAATTATTAATTTCACCATCTCAAACATCACGGCGTTTGAAAAAAAAAATAGAGTAAAAGAAAATATAAAAAGTGAAATAAAAGTACTTTTTTAAAGAAAGAACATGAACTGGTTGGTGGCTTGGTGCCACCTAATAACTCCTGCTATATCTGGTACAAATATCCAGGTGTCATCTGACATCTGTACAATTCCATATTTATTGGCACGTTGGTAATGGCCGGTATCAATTAATATACGAGTGTTCGGAAAAGTTGTGCTATTAATTTTTAATTTTTTATTATTAATTTTAATTATAAATTATAAATAAATTTTTTTTTATTGTATTTTATCTTTAATTACTAAATTGTCCTCAAATTATCTTTACAAATAGGTAATTATTAGTCTAAATTACATTTGTTTTCTTTACTAGGTGGTTATCCTTAATAAATAAATTGTGTCCAAATTGCGATTATACATAGGTAAAATTCAGTCTATATTATGTTTACAAAATTGTGATGCGATGAACAATATGTTATTGCATTTATTGTACCTTTTTAATCAATTTTACATCAAATTTATAATATTTTAGTTCTTTTCACCTTTTATGGTTAAAATAAATAAATTTAATGTTTAAAATTGTGTGAGAAAATGTAGGAGTGACAGAAATTGAGAAAGGAAAAAAGTAGGAGTGTTGGCTTAACCATTTTGGGGGTTTGGAGTGGGTAACGCCCACTTTACATGAAAGTTTTTAAATAAAGCTTTAAGCTTCTTTTTTTCCTTTTAATTTTTAAAATTTTATTATTATAGCAGTATGTGTTTGGCTTATTTTTTTAGTATCTTTTGAACTTTTTATTTTATTTATTTTATTTTTTAATTTCGTATGATAGAATAAATTTAAAAAATATGCTCGAGGTTAAGTTTTTTTAATAAAAACTCACAAAAAAGGAAAAAAAATTATTTAATGGCCTTTTAGTAGGTTTTTTGGGTATTTTTTATTTTTAACTTTGGTTCAAACGGACATAATTTTATAAATCTTGTTGTCACAATAAATCGAAAAAGTAAAAATATAAACCAATTCTTCAATAGAAAATCAAAAAAAGACACTAACATCAAAGTTAGCCAAAACGTTCCCATTACAAAATTTAGGGTTTGGCTTCTCTCCAGTATGAGACTGGATCGTTTCAGTTTGTCTATTTCTTAATTTAAAATGGACGTACTTTAAGAATTTAAGTCGTTTATTTTATTGGTTATAATATATATATTTTGGTATAAAAAATTAATTTGATCGGATATCGTTAACTGTCTTAACAAATTATATTTTTGTTAATAAAATAAATATAGAATAGGCATCACAGTTTATTTTTTATTAACACAAATATAATTTGTTAATGCAATTAACGATATTCAATCAATTTAATTTTTTATAATAATAATATATATGCTATAAATAATAAAATAAATAGCTTAAATCGTCAAAATAGGTCCATTTTAAACAAAAATATAATCCGACTAAACCAATCTAGTCCAATGAGAAACTATAAAGAAGCCATTTCTATAGACAGGGGCGGAGCCACGAAGGGGCGAGTGGGGCTGCTGACCCTCTGGATTTTAATTTTTTTTTTTTATAGATTTTTTGATAATTACAAAATATGCCCCCTCTAAATTATATTATTGCCCCCAATATTCCCTTGAAATTACTATTTCATCCATAATATAAAAGAAATTAAAATCTACAAAAAAATATTCATTCTCACCCAACGAAACCCTAGCGCAGCTGCTCCTGCTCAGTTGCTCCTCCTCATTTCATCTCTCAGTTCTCACCGAACGTCAATACATTGAACCCTCGCCGCCGCAACCCACAGCGCCGCTGGATTTCCTCGTCGGCGTCGCTGGATCTCACCCTCGCCGCCTCGTCGTTGTAGATTAGTGGATCTCACCCTCGCCGGCGCCGCTGGATCTCACCCTCGCTGCCTCGCTTCTCGCCGTCGCCGATCAATGGATCTCACCCTCGCCTCGTGCCTCTGGCTCTGCCTAGTACGCCCCTAGATATTTTGTTACTGTGTTAGTTGTTTTTTTGATTTAAATTTATTTAGATTCATCCATTATAAAATACCATTATTATTTATTACTAGTAAAATAATGTTGCTACAAAATAAGCACTATTATAATATTAATATTCTTTTTATTATTCTTTTAAATATTCTTTTTCTTATTTTCTTTTGTATACCTGAACCTACTTCCTGAAAATAACCTATTTTCAAAAGTTAACAAAACAAAAAAACTTAATTTCTTCAAACAAATTCGCACAAAAATAAAATACAAAAATTAGTGTTTTTGAACTTGTTCTACTTCCGAAGATGTAATTTTAATCAATGTTATTACATACGAATTAAATATTTTTTTACAAATTTTTATCCGAATTAATATAAAAAATCTTCAACCTAATATTTTCTCCACATGTATAATATATATTATCTTATTTTTTAATAACTCAATTAAAATTCAAATATTCAACATATTATTAAAATATAAAGTTAATTAATTATTAGTCCTTTTTAAAATATTTATAAAAGGATTAATCATAATGTTAAGTTTTTTAAAGGTTAGATCTTACTTTTTAAACGAGATATATTCTTAAAATATTTTTGCCCTTTTTTTTTGTCTCCTTCTCTCTCCACCCCCTCTGAATTGCCATTGTTAGGATTTAGATTCGATTTTAGTTTGGCAATTTATTTTAAAAACATTCATTAATCTTTTGTAATATTTCATTCCATGCAACAAATTTTTTTTTAGTTGAAGAAGTTATGGGTGAAAATTTTAAGGTAGTTTAGAGTTTGAATGTTTATATTGCAACATTTGCCTGGCGGATTGATAGACATATTGATACGGATTGATACGGATCGATCACAGATCGATTGGTGACCAGAGTATCGATCAATCGATCTGCATAACTACGACAAGTATCGAAAGATAGATCAATATAGATCGATCACCGATCGATCGGTGGCCAGACCGATCGATTGGTCTATTTTGTGAGACTACTTTAAATTGCTAGTAGGGTTTGTGTAGCCACATACTTTTGAGGCATTCTCTCTTTCTAGCAGCTGTGGACTTTCAAGAACAAAATTTTTTAGAATTTTGTTTGTTTATCACTTGATGACTAAATAGATTCAACGCTTCCAAGAAAATAGTTAAGCATCATATTCTCATCCTTTTATCAGCTCGTGGTGGATTTTGAGTGGATTCTCAAGACAAAAAGTTCGAGGTAGATTCCGTCAGCAATCAAACACGGTTTGGTGTACATGGATTCAACGGTGGTTAATTTATCTAGATTTGGATTAGTCCCGTTCTTTTTACCCGAATTAAAATTTTTTAACTTAAAAATCGTGTGCCTCGTATGGTTGTATTTATTTTCTTGTGTGGTTGATTGTTATATATCGATTAGTACAAATCAAATCAATCTTTAAAAAAGAATTTTCAGCCATAAATGATTTGGATCTGACCTTTACTCTCTCTCTCTCTCTCTCTTCGAATCACCATGGATGAGCCTCTTAACCTCTTTGATCGGTGTGTAAAAGTGTTAGTCTAATCTGTTGAATTGTACTAAGTTACCATTCGATTTTATGTTTATTAATATATTTAATTAGTGTTTTTTTGTCAGTATTAGATGTAGCAAGATGGTGGAGAACTGAGTTTACAATAGGTCAAAAGCTGAAAATGGGTTAAATGGGTATTTTTGAAAAGTGCTGAAAAAGGGACAAAAGGGGTATTTTCTTAAAAGTGATGAAAAGGGACAAAGTTGGTATTTTTTGAAAAGTTTCGTCAGGACAGATTTGACCAGAATGATTTCCGTTGGGACGAAAAAAAATTTGTCCGAATGGATTGATACATAAAAAATTTCATCCAGACACTTTAAAGGGGCGTCTAGACGGACATGAGACTTTTAAGTGATGTAGAACTCTGCAACCCTTGGGTCGTGGATTGCACCTATAAAAAGATGGCATAGGGCAACATTTAGAATTATCTCATATATTTATTCTAGGCCTTCAAGAGGTGATGGCTGAGGCTCGGGAAGCTACAAGCAGACGAAGATAGAGTCTCGGGATTAATCCAATCTTTTTCAACTCTTCATGAATTAAAACCAAAGCATGATTAGTTAAACTCTTTTTACTAGGGTTTGATGAAATCTTTGTCAGTATTTTAGTATTAATTTAGATTTTTTTTCAGTACAAATTCAATTCATTGTATGATTTTGATAATTTGACATTTGATTAATGAGCTTTTAATTTATTTATCTAGTTTTCATTTTTTACTTTTTATAATTATAATAATGAGATCATGTAACTGTTTTATGTTATTGTTTTCTATCTAGACGTGAGATAACTTATACTTTGATAAGACGAGTCTTGTTGGAATCACTCGGACGATGCGTGCCAATCTAGATAGGGTATGTCGAGTTCGGATTGGAACTTATACTCTTGATAATCCATGTCATACTTGTAATCGTAATCGGAATGAGTTGAAGTATTTGAAAGAAACAGAATCTTAATGAACCTAAAATACTGGCTAGGATGAATTCAAAGCTTTAGAATCTTCTTCTCTTATCTAAAATCCAATATTTATTTTTAGTTTGATTTAATTCCAATTTTTTGAATAATAACAGCAAACAAATCATTTTTTATAAAAACAAACCAGATTAACTTTTTAATTAGAAAAATTGTAGTTCTATCTTATAGTCCCTGTTGAAATGATATCCGAACTTAATCGCTATCCTACGGGATAGTTGTTAATCCAAGGATTTAAATATTTATTTTTGGTATGGAATGACATGAACCAACTATTGGTACCGTTGCCGGGGACTTGTTTGCATGATTACAAATTTTATAACTTGGATTTTTTTTTTCTTCAAATTTTCTTACTTTTCTTCATTCTCTACAAATACTGTTGTGAATTGCTTTATTTCTTTTTAAGGTTTTCGAATATGAATAAGACAAGTAGGTTTTAGATGTTGCAAAAGTGAAGACACATGAATTATCTCCGTTCGAGCAGTGCAAGTTTTAGAATTTTGTTTTATTTTATTTAAACGGAGAAAACTAGATTTAGAGGGTTAGCAACCCACAAACAATTTTTGTTCTTCTTTTTCTTTTTTGTTTTCTTGTGCATGCTTTGTTGTCGGTTGTGTCACGTACCGTTAGTATCATTTAATCCCGAGATTAAATGCACTTTTAGGCACAACCGGTCAGCTTTACAGTCTTTTCTTTCTTCCTCTCACCTGACCACCCCGAGCCCACCAATTGTAGCAGACCAGGCCGATCCACAGGTTAGACAGCTCAAGGAGTACTTTACTTCATCGACGTATGTGTCCCCGTCTTGTATCCAGCTCCCTAATGTTGGGACGTCTCATTACGGGATTAAGTCCATCATTATTTAGATGCTTTCATCATATTTTGAACTTAATAACGAGGATCCTTACAAACATATCGAAGAATTCCTAGAAATTTACTCAATGGTAAAAACCAGTAATTTCCCAAACGATGCCGTTAGATTGAAACTATTCCTTTTCTCCCTTAAAGATAAAGCCAAACATTGGTTTAACTCTTTGGAAGTGAACACAATCAGGACCTGGGCATAGATGCAACATGAGTTCCTAAAAAAATACTTTCCAATAGGTAAGTTCAACAAAATCAGACGAGCCAGTACGAGTTTAACTCAACTCAATGGCGAGACTTTTCATGAAAACCCTAGCTGTCTCTCACCGCCATCGCGATCTTTCTGATCATCCTCTTAACTGTGTTGATCGACGTGATAATTGGGGCAATCGTACAGGAGTCCAACACCTGGAGTATCATTTGCTCCCCACCACCTCCGTCGAATCGCAATGGACGATTTAGAACTGATATTCACTCTCTCTCTTTGAATCGCCATGGACGAGCTCTTTCTCTCTCTACCACCTCCACCGAATTTACATGGACGATTCAGAACTGATCTTCACACTCTCTTTCTCTCTCTTCGAATCGTCATAGACGAGTTTCTCAACCTCTTTATGTGGATTTGTTCGACGATCTGTTGAGTCAAATCAGTAAATCAACGACAATAATGATGGTGGGACCTCGAGAGAAGATGTTGATGGAGGAGGAGATCGGCGACTGAGAAATTTTTCAGTACAAGTTTTTTTGTGAAAATAAGTTTGAATTTTCTCTTTTCAAAATATTAGGCTTAATTTGATTGTTACACGATAAATTTTTCAATTTTTATTTATATTGAAACAGAGAATTTTCTCAATTTCTCTATTGCTTTGTGTTTAAATGAAATTTAGAGGCATATTAGGTATAACAATATAAAATAGATCTAATTTTAAAAAAATCTAAAATAGGACTAATTTTTATACAAATCTTATATATATGACCCATATTTAAAACTCCAAAATATATTTATTTTATTCCGCACATAGTGTACAGGTTAAAGTGCTAAAATGATAAATTAGAAAACATAATACAAGCAAATAATTTAGAAATTAATGATAGTTTCTCACGCCCCGCTCCATTATGATGAATTAGGAAACATAATGCATTCTAATAATCTAGGAGTAGTAGTTTTCCCATCCCCGCTCCGTCACACCTCTAAATGTCCTTCCTCCTTTATTTGTGGATTTCTTTTGTCCCTATAAAAAAGAAAGTGGGCATGGTATTTATTTTCACATCTCGTTTTATTTTATTTCGTTCTTGATTATATAAAATAAAAAAAATTTATATTTATAATTACAAATATAAATTTATTTTTTAAAAATACAATAAACTAAAACATAAAAACATTATATTTATATCTCATTTTCACTTTTATTTCTTATTTTTTATATTTTCTTCTAGTGATTTATTAACTATAATTTTTTATGTACAATCTTTTTTGCCCCTTTAACAAATAGGATGAGGACGGTTATTTGGTTTTTTTCATCCCGTCTTATCTCGTCCCAACCCGGATCATATAAAATAAATATTTTTATATTTATAAATACATGTATAAAGTTTATTTTTTAAAAAATATAATAAACTAAAACATAAACATATTATATTTATCTCTTATTTTTCATCTCCATTTCTTATTTTTTTATCTTTTTAGTTCTAGTGGTTTATCAACTATTATTTTTTATTTGTCACATTATCTATAATTCTTATTAGTATTAACTCTTTAGAATTTATAAACTATTCCCAAAATATTTCTATCTCGCCTAGCCTCTACTATTCGCCCAATCTTTTTTCCTCACCCCTGCTCGACTCAAATGGAAAATGGGATAGGACATTGCATCCCCGCTTCTGCTCCGCACTGCCATTCTATAATCTAGCCAGCAAAAAAATGTTAACACGGTTCCACCAAAAGTATTGGGTGAAAACAACATTTATGTAACATCACATGTTACTCCAAAACTACTTAATAATTACTAAAAAAATATATATTAGGTAAAGTATTCTTGGAAGTTTATTTGATATCGATTAAGGTGTGATCTTGACAAATAAATAATATCTATAAGTTAAGTAAATTATTATTGTCTCTTACCTAGTCAATAATGGTGGATCAATGTTGCTTCATCCAAAATAATTTCCGATTTTAGGTGAAAATACCATTTTAAGCAATACCACGTGATAATTTGACAACATAAAAATTGACCCATCCGAAGGCTTGTTGTATACGTGAAGAAGCCCACAAACCAATAACTCTTTTTTTTTTTTTTGGAGAAAACAGAAACAAATAACTTAACCCAACTTTTATGCATCTTGCCAAAAAAAAAAAAAGAAACAAAATTGCAAAACTGAAAGGTTTACTTGGTAATACTATGTTGAAATATTGAAATTCTGCATATAAAATTATTTTCATATATAATATTTATGATTCCGAAACACAAATGGCCTATTAGCTCAGTTGGTTAGAGCGTCGTGCTAATAACGCGAAGGTCGCAGGTTCGAGACCTGCATGGGCCATTAGTATTTTTATTTTTGAAAGTTTTCATTCTCACCTACAGTTTTGAACTTCTAATTCTTGTGTTCACTGGTATTTGAACTTCTTAATATTGATGTCTTCACAAATAATTAGAGTAAAAGGCATAGTTTGATTACTTTTTACAATCCAAAAATTTAAAATCTCAGAGTTTATTTGGAAGCAGATCAATGGTAATCAAAGAAGAAAAAACAAAGAGTGGCATATGCATTGCAAATATAGACTTCATCTCACTTTGGATCTAACTGTTACATGAGAGCATTTTGCTGACATGAACAATCTCATATACTAAATTTCAAATTAAGGCAGAGAAAAAGACAAGTGAGGGGACAAAAAACCTGGGTTTCGATTAACCTGACCTTGGAACACAAAGGAATTAAGCGAAATTGGGATTGTTACATTGATCAATGGACAATATATTTAGATTCGCAAAAGTTTTAATACGCTACGTATAGTTTGTTAGAGTTCGTTAGGTTAGAATAAATTGTGGATTGGTTATTGAATGAATCTTGTAAGAGGCATTTTCTTGGAGAAATCAGGAGAAACAAAATTGTGCTTTAGCTGCCTACTTGAGCATACGAGCACTGGGGGCGAATATCTCAAAAAGTAGCAAAAATAAGAACCTGCACTAATTAATACCAAAATAGATTGTTTAGATGCAATTTAAATATGGCCAACAAAATACAAAGTTAAATCCTCACATTTGAATCCAAATTCTTGTTTTAGCAGATTTAAAGGGAGCTGTGTTCAAGTATATTCATATTCGTTCTTCGTCTCTTAATACTCCCTGAAAAAGAACACCCATGATCTCCATTTGTTTTATCGACAACCGCTTTGAGTGCTTCTTGAATTGAACTTACAGAGACCTGCCGCCATTGGCCGTTGCAGCTGTTCGAGTCTTCTTTGCCGGTGACGAACAAGACGTTACTTATGCGTCCACCGAGCGTGGTGATCTCGGCTCTGAGTGTTTTCAGTCTCAGATCCTTCAAGGTCTTGATGAGGTCAGGCAACAGATCAGACCTGTCTTCACAGCACAGGGAAGCTTTGATCACGAACTTGCCGTCTCTATCATCCGACGCATCGACCGTCAACTCGTCGGCCTCGGTCGGGACCCAACTCGTCTCCGCGATCAAAGATGTCTGCTTTTTAAGCTGCTTCACATGTTGTATCACTTCCGCTAGCAATGAAGCTTTGTCCGTCTGAAGCACAGGAAT
>JAULJZ010107784.1:0-11647 GCA_032270985.1 Heliamphora pulchella
AAACATATAATAATAAATTTATAAACTTATTTTTATATAAACTTATATAAACTTATTTTTATATAAACTTATAATAATAAACTTATTTTTAAAATATAATAAACTTATATAATATAATAATTTAAAAAAAAAAACTAAAAAAACGGGCCGGGCCGGTTAGGCTTGCCCAAAATCCCAGACCCTAGGCCCGGCCCGAGGCCCGAGCCTGTAGCCCAAGCCTGAGCCCGTAGCACCTAGGGCCTAGGTCGACCCCCTGGCCAAAAAATCCAATCCAACCCGAAAATTTGGCAGGAACCCGCCGGCTCCGAGCCCAAGCCGGGCTTAGCCAGCTCAATCTACGGCCGAGCCGAACCGGGCCCAAATTATACCCCTATATTCAACCTACACCGATTATTAACCGATCTAAATTTTAGCCACCTCTTCGTAATTATACCCATTATCAAACGAGTCTAAGTTTAAGCAACCTCTTCGTAATTGGGGGAGAGGGAGAGGAGACTTGATTTTGATTCTTCTGTTTGGTTGTTAATTATATATATTTATATTTGTCTTGACGTTGAAGATTCTTCACGTTGAAGATTCTTTTTAACAGGAAGTCCCGTTGTGTCCTTTTGCGAACTCAGAGTCGTCGTAGTCCGCGTCATCATCTTCCTCGTCGCCGTCATGGTGATAGGTGGCCTCCCAAGATCAGCTATAAAGATGTCGGCGTGGGAAGAAGCCCCGTCCCCATTTTTGGTGCAGCGAGTTCTACAATTATAACAATTGTGGCCTTGATCCATGGGGCTTAGAATCTCCAGATCTCGCCGTCTCGTTCCCCGATCCGATTCCGAGACTCTCCTCTCCGGCCAGCCGGAGACCACCATGAAGTAATGTTCTCTCAATGTCTCACATATTTTGTTGAATCTCAGTTACTGTTTGTTGAATCGCATGGCCTTCTCTTTTGTTTGTTCATTTGAATGCGTAGTCTTGTGTTTGAATACTGTTATTTCTTTACGTTAGGTCTGTTTGGTTGCATAGAAAGTGCGGAAAAGAAAAGGAAATTTAACATTTCAATTCTTTATCCCGTAGAAAGTGGGCACTGTAATTGGACTTATTGGTTCCGATTAGGTTGCTTGTTAATTAACATTGAGGAGGAAGCTTTTTTTTTTTTTGAGAAACTGCAAACATTTCTGGATGGATTGTTTTTAGGGATTGGTGAACATACCCATAAACTTACCCAATTATTCAAAATGAATTGTCCAGGTTCACTTATGGTACGTCCACATCACACACAATTTAATCTGAGCCATTCATTTTAAATTATGAATAAATTTATATGTTTTATGGGTTTGTATTATTTCTGTTTTTTTAATGTCGAGTAACCTCCCCAAGGCAAGGCACTTTTGAACCATCTCTGAATATTAATTACCGGAGACATGCAATTACCCTCAAATCATGTGTCGATTAAGCTCGGGAAACACAAATGAGAGTCAAATGCAAGATGCCCGAGTTTACAGTTCATCCAAAAGTTCAACTCCTTACTTGTCGGGCTTCCCATGTGGGTTATTTGTGATAATTCTACCTTTAGGCTCCAGAGACATTGTAAGATCCAGATTATTCTTTTGTATCTTGCTACCTTTCCATGTGGAAATCCCAATTCTAATACTGCTGGATCTTATTGGTATGCTATTTCTCACCTTCCTACAATGTTATGCCATTAAACGTGGATAGCTATTACAATTTGAAGTGATCCAAATTTGAGTGGGGTTTGATTCGTTACATCGAAAGCACCTTAACATTACAAATCCTACTTTTTTATTAGCCAGGTACCTCTTCAGTCTTTGCCTTCTTGCACTTGATGGAAACCAAGATAGAATAAATTGGTTGTTCTTGTGCTTTTTACAGTATTCTTTTTTACCTTTTAGTCACACAATTTTCTAGAATTGTATTTCTTACACTGAGTCTTACTAGAACTTTCTGAATTTGAGTTGAAATTCTTTGCCTATAGCTCTCCCTCTGAATTCCATCCTTCTTCATTGAAACCAACTCTTAACAGGGCAAGGATAGAAAGGGATACAGGAGTTGTATGAAAATCAAAGTACTCATTTTCCACGTGATCAAACAGTTGCGGAATGCATAAATCAAGCTAGCTGTGACTATATGGTTTAATCAGAAGTAGTCATCCAATGAGCAGCAGCTGAACTATGGTGTTAATATGGAGTGATCAGCTGCAAACATGCAGAATTAGTCAACTAAGTTTATACTTGAAAACCAATCTCTTGAATAGGAAGTATTTTATCCTGCATATTTCATTTGGGGAGCATTTATGATAGGTAATTCTTATTTTTGTCAAATAATGCTATTTTGTCAACAACGACAAAAAAAATACTTTTGGTCTTGAATTCTTGATGCATATTGTTATTAACTACATCTTCATTGCTTTATAAGAATAATGATCTTGAGCAATTAATATGGTTATTTTGTACCTTTAGAATAATAATCTTCCATCAATTTAGTGCCATTAATAATCATTATATTGTGCTTTCCGATCTTAGTAATTATGCATTTTGATATAGTACAGAACAAGAAGATTTTGTGGGATTTCTCTCTCTCTGATCATCATCAACATGGCGGCTATAATGGAGCGTGCCGATGAAAATCTCCTCCCAGCCGTTTACAAAGAAGTCAGCGAGGTTTTCAGGGCCGGGCCTTCCGATCTCGGGTGTCTCACTTTCATAAGGAACTTTGTGCAGGGACTTGCATCGCCCTTGGCGGGTATATTAGTAATCAACCATGACCGCCCTACAGTTCTTGCAATGGGCACCTTATGCTGGGCCTTATCAACAGCGGCAGTGGGTGCAAGCCAGAATTTTCTGCAGGTTGCATTCTGGAGGGGGGTAAATGGTTTTGGATTGGCAATTGTCATACCGGCACTCCAATCGTTCATAGCCGATAGTTATGTGGATGGAGTGAGGGGGGTTGGATTTGGGTTTCTGAGCCTTGTTGGTACAGTGGGTGGCATTGGAGGTGGCGCTCTCGCAACGGTCATGGCTGGTCGCGAGTTCTGGGGCATACCAGGATGGCGTTGTGCCTTCATTATGATGGCAACTTTGAGTTCCTTTATTGGGTTCCTTGTTTTGCTGTTTGTGGTCGATCCAAGACGACGAACCATTGTAGATTATGATCCTGGTGAACATTCTGAACGGTAGGACGGATTTTGAAGCATTACCCATTCTCCCCAGCCCCAAAACAAAAGAGAAAAAGAAAAAGAAAGAAAGGAAGTTAAAATTTCATGTCAGATTCTGTGTGTAGTAACTTAGCACCGTTTTTGCAGGGAATATTTGGTGGAAAGGGGAAATGTCAGTTTAGCATCAATTTGGGTGGAATCCTGGACAGCAATGAAAGCTGTCATGAAAGTGCGAACGTTTCAGATCATTGTTTTGCAGGGCCTGGTTGGTTCACTACCGTGGACATCCATGGTGTTCTTCACATTGTGGTTTGAACTAATTGGTGAGCATGTGTGCCCATTTTGAAGAGTAATTTACAGACTTCCTTTTGTGTTTTGATGTTGGAGAATTTCAATTGACCCAACACCATTATAAACTTTTACTAACAAATTTCGAATACGCACATCACTCGCAAAGTATGTATATCATTTAAATTTGAATGTTTTGTGCCTCATGAGAATTGAACATTTTTATGTTTGAAAACTAGGCCATAATAGTCAATAGAGCTCTTATGTTCAAAACTCAAAGGGGTAGTTGAGTTGGTAAAGGATCACACTTACGTTTAACTTTTTCTTAACTTTTTGAAACCACCAGTACAATATATTCATAGTTTTCATGGTCTTGACTTTGTCTAGTCTTATGTATATGGCAGGGTGAACGTAGACTCGGGATTTTCTCACAAGGAGTTCCTCGTCATTAATAATAATAATAATAATAATAATAATAATAAAGCTCTTATGTTCAATCCTTGAACCACCAGGCCACATTGTGTGTTGGTTATTTACAGAACATTCAAGTGGCAATCCACTATTGCTTTCTCTCAGATATACTTTGCTTGAAGCATGAACCAAGATAGTTGTTGGTGCAGGTTTTGATCATAATAGTGCAGCTGCACTCGTCAGTGTTTTTGCCACCGGGTGTGCCGTCGGAGCCCTCCTTGGCGGAATAATAGCAGACAGAATGTCCCACATCTTCCCTCACTCTGGCCGTATCATGTGTGCGCAGTTCAGTGCTTTCATAGGCATTCCTTTCTCATGGTTCCTTCTTACAGAAATCCCCCAGTCAGTGACCAGCTATTCTATCTTTGCTGCCACGCTCTTCCTCATGGGTCTCACCATTAGCTGGAATGCCAGTGCTGTCAATGGCCCCATGTTTGCCGAGGTAGTACCCAGCAAACACCGGACCATGATTTACGCGTTTGACCGTGCCTTTGAAGGCTCCTTCTCTTCTTTTGCTGCTCCCACTGTTGGGATTCTCGCGGAGAAGATATACGGTTACGATCAAAAGTCGGTCAATCCAGTTTCGGGTTCTGAGCGGGACGCCTTTGCGCTGTCGAGAGGACTTTTTTCGATGATGGCAGTCCCATTTGGCTTGTGTTGCTTGTTTTACACCCCTTTGTATTGGATTTTCAGGCAGGACCGTGACACTGCCAGAATGGTCAGTTTGAAAGAGGAAGAAAACATGTGATGATCCTCTTTTCACTTCGGTACAGGAAGTTGTATACATAACAGGAGCAGAATTGTACTGAACGAAGCTCATCACTCAATGTTGGAGAACCAATTTTCTTTTAGTAGAATCATGACACAGAATCCCTGGAATATGAATGTACACCTAATTTAAAAAGAAGAAGTTGGCGTACAATCCGTGTGCCTAATTATGTATAACTGGGGAGATCAAAGGCATGGCTTGTAAATTAACGCAATGTTGACTAGAACGAGAAGAATGGCAATAAATATTTGTGTTGGTGGAGTAGAACAAAAAATTGAAAACAAAATACATTGAATGGGCATATTTCACGAATTATACTAGACCCCCCCCCCCCCCCCTCCCCCCTCCTTTCTGTATGTTGATGGATATATTTTTTTTCATAGTGTATATTGTTTGGTGATGATATATTGTCTTAATATATGAAACTATGAGTGGTTAACACTATGCTAGAAATGTGAAGGAAAATTTTAAAATTAAAAGAATTTTAAATAAATAAAAATAAAATTGAATATACGAAAATAATTTTTTTGCAATAATAGCAGTATAAATGGAGAAAAAATTAAGATTCAAAACCAAGAGATATTTAAGTGTAAATATTTTTATTATCTAAGTTTAATTATTAACAAATATGGAGAGGTTACAAATGATGTAACCTATAAAATCAAAATTGGTTGGCTTAAGTGGAAGAGTGCTTTCGGAGTTTTATGTGATCAATAATATCTACAAGATTAAAAAAAAAGAAGATAAATTACACCTATATCCCTTATATTTAAAAATAATAACACTGACACACCTTCTACTCTCTGAAATATCACTGTTTTCACTTATATTTTCATTTTTATCACACTTAGATTCAAAAGTAACTTCCATTAACTTTTTAAATGGAAATTACTGTGCATTACTGTTGAAACAGTTTCTAAAAATTTTTTTAGTTTTTTTTTTGTTTAATTACAAAATCTTATTTAAAAATTTATAATTAAATAATAAAAAATTACTAAATACAAAAAAAAATTATTTATTAATTTATTTTTATTTTTAAGTTTTTAATTTTGATTAGCCAGCATTCAACTTGTGGTATGTTTCAGCATCTAACATATGAGTTTAAGAGTCTCGCAAGCATAGAATCTTTTAAATCATGCCCAACTCAACTCAAATATTAGAAAGATGGTGAATTGTAAACTGCGAATAAGATTTCTAACCAGGACCTTAACCATATAATACACAAAGTTGAATGACCCAAGATGTCACCAAGAGAAAGCTACACGCATCGAGGGAAGTGTCTACTCCACATATCCACCAGCCATAGCTTTTCTCACATTGGATTGGAATGTTTTCGGAGTATCCCTCAACACGACAACCGTATCACGATTCAAGGGATCCTCATGATTTGGTTCCTGCACACAAAATGAAATGAGTTGAAGGTATAATCGTAGCCCATTTAGGAATTAAGTATTACTGTGAAAAGGTGATATAACATGTAGACAATAGTGTTGATGTTGAGGGCGGGTTTCCAATTTTCTCGTAGAATGTTGAGACAAACATTTCCTTCTAAGCCATCGTTTGGCAAACCAGCTTAAAGACGTCTCAATGTTGGAGCTACTACTATGTCAAGGTACCAGTTTTCTTTTAGTAGAATCATGACACAGAATCCCTAGAATATGAATGTACAGCGAATTTAAAAAGAACAAGTTGGTACAAAATTCTTGTACCTAATTATGTTGATGGATTGTCCTTTTTTTTTTTTTGGATAACCATGTGTTTAGATTAGCTTATATGCACCTTAACTAATCCCAAGGCCCTTAAATTAATGATAGAGCAGCTCTCAAGTAATATATTAAAATTATATATCTTCACTAATCCTGAGACTCTTAAATTAATGATCGGGCGACTCTGAAGTGATATATTGAAGTGTTGGACTAAGTGTCTTGTATTCTACAAGATCCGTATTTTTTTATATTATTTGGTCTATATGTAATTGGGTTGGAGTGGGATTACGAGCCCACTAGAAACTTTGTATGTATAGGGTTTATAATAATTTGGGCTCATGGCCTTTTAGGATTTTCACATGTGGTGCTTATAAATAGGACAAGTGGAGCCCTAGGGTTTAAGAAAAAATTTGAGAGGTTAGCTGATAGAGATAAGGGAGATGGGTGTTGTACTCTTTCACATTTGACGTAGGAAAATATTTTCTCTATTACTCGTGGACGTAGGCCGGTGTAAACCGAACTACGTAAATTTTCGGTATTGATTATTTTTTATTTCTTTATACGTGAATTTTTTTTTTGCTTTCGTTCCTGTTCGGAGATTGATGTGTAAATCTCAACAAGTGGTATCAGAGCCGACGATTGAAGATTCGAAGTCGTGGTGGGTAGGGGTCGTCAACGGACCGGGTTAGGATGACCTGACTCGTGTAAGTAGTGCCTAGGCCCACCCACAGGTTATGCCCGATGAGTTTTTTTGTGACGGGTCGGGTGGGCTAGGCTTGAACTTAAGTAGATTAGCCCAAGCCTAATTTTTTCTTTCTTTTTTGTAAAAAAAATTTACTTATAATTTTTTTGGCTTAACGAGCTGTTCAAGAATCAAACAATTTTTTCATTAGTCAAATAATTTTATTAATTACATAAAATAAAAAGTACGTTAAGAAATTGCATCACTACAGATATGTACATCTCAACTAGATTGACACCTACACATCTGTTAATCATTTTCACTTTTCAATCTAATATTACATCAAAACAATAATACAAGATTAAAAGAGATTGCACGTTGGAGAAAGAGAGCAATCTGCCCGTTGGCGAGAGAGAGAGAGAGAGAGAGAGAGAGAGAGTTTGCACTGAGCAGTCTATCAGCCACTGTGCACAAACTGTGCACTGAGCAGTCTCTCAGTCTGCGGGCGTTTTATGAGAGGACGGTACACCGGATATCTATTATTTTTAGAAAAATGCCATTTTTCTTTCGAAATAGAAAATCCAAGATATCTGAGCACATTTTAAGAAAAATGGATTCGCCACTTGATTTTTGAGAAAAATCAAGAAAAAAAAAGGCTGTGGGTCTTTTAAAAGCGTAACCAGAGAAAAATAGGGTTCGGAGGTTAAGGTATGAAAAGAGAAGGTGTTAGGCATCTTTTTGCCCAACTGTGAGGTTGGCCTCTACTTTGTCAATGGTTCTTGTTGTAAACTTTTCAAATGTAACATGTATAGAGTAGGAGGGTTAAAGAAAGTCCATTCAAAAGCAAACAAAGAAACGAAATCTTAACTGTGGTCCTAAAGGTCATGCAACTTGGTTATTATTTCTAAACATACCACACATATTGTTTGAGTAAAGTAAAGTGAAAAACATGTAATATAAAGTCAAACAAAGCAAGAAAATGCCTAAGGGTCATGCAACAATATTTCTGTCTTTAACATGCTATATACAGACTGTACAAAAGTGCAGAAGAGATTCGAACACTATTTTTAAGATACTAGATATGCAAAAAACTCACGGTCGTAGCAACATGTGTTGCAGCCATGACAAAAAAAGATTATCGCGAGAAACTAAGATGCATAATGCTACGGCCGTAATAATCAAAAGTAGCGGCCAGGGTATTTTGAGGTTCAGAGAGGGTGTTTAACATTTGAGATCCAAAATAAGCTCAAATGAATGGGATATTTGGGACAGAGACCACAACCCACTGGATCTAGGTTAAATTTACCATCCTTCACTCCTTACAGTAGCACTATTTCTAAAACATAATATATAAAATTTCAAAATGGATAACATAGATCTTAAAACACAGTTTTCATATCACGGATCTCACAAAAACCCTATGGTCGTAACAATGGGATATTGCAACCATAGTGAAAATGGTGAGGAAAGATGCAGCCAGAAGAATATTAATGGTGGCCATTACTTTAGGTTCAACAAAACACACGGCTCTTACAACCAAGGGTTGCGGCTGTCATGTGTCCAGAACCACATAAAGTTTTTCATGTGTCCAGTGTGCTAATAAATGCGAAAACGAATTGAAATACACTATTCCATACAAAACAGAAGGTAACAGGTGCATTGTTTAATAAAGAAAACTTACATAAATATGCTTAGATATAAATAAATAGCAAAGGAAACAAATAACCTAGGAAAACCTTAACCACGGCACCCTCGAGAGAGAGAAAATGAGGTTTTATAGAAATATCATGGTTTCCTAAGGTTACCTCATATGTATATCCACCTCGAATACCTCCTCAGATGTGAAAATCGAATACCGTCAAGCAAATCGTGCTCCAAAATGTCACCGGTGCAAACGAAGTCAAGAACTAGGCTCGGGAATGTAAATCAGGAGTATCAGAATATCGGGTGGGAATCGAAACCAGCAGGATTTTGGTATCCAAGTTAATCTCTCTCTATTTTCAGTGCAAATGAACGCCTATTTATAGGCAAGGTGGGAGCCCAAACGTCCTTTGAAATGCTGTCACCTATCCAAAAAGGTGTCAAATTGGCAGCTGCTACCTTTATGCTTTTGTACAATAACGGCCACTACCTTTATAGCAATGAAACGAACAACCGTAACTTTCAAACGTTGCGGCTGGGTTTAGGGTTTTACGAATGCGGCGTCTGTGAAAATCGAAGATGGCTGCCTACTCTAAGATCACAAAAAGGTCATGGCTGTGAGGGTAAGGACATAGCCTGTTCTAGGATATTTGAAAAAGGTGACGGCTATGAGGATCAGGATGTCACAGCCTGAATGTTTTTGGTGATTTCTTAGGTTTTGAATCGAATTCTTGACTTTGCTTGCTTAGGAGCATCTTTGAGCATAATTCTCATATTTTCATCATTGGAGATCATTCGAGACGGGTGCTTAAGATTCGGCTTGGTCAAATTAGGGTGTCTACAGTTGCCCCTCTTTGACAGAGCTTACAACAACTCATGGTGCAAGTGAATGTCGAAACTCCAAAGACAAATCGATTGAATACGCCGCCAATCTTAGGTACAAACAAAACATACAAAAAAATATGGTCGAACTCGAATTTTCATCGAGCTTTCTACGTACCCCCGCTGCAAGGAATCAGACCAATTCTAGTTCGTGGGGCAATGCATATGATGCAAATAGGCTAATCTTGGTGCACGACAGATATGACATGATGCAAACAAGTATAATGCTAATAATTTATGGTCACAACACGGACCAGAGATCATCACGTATCAATTTTAGGTCATGCAAGGATCGGGAGATACAAGAGGCATTTTAAGGTCATGCGAGGACCGAAGAGTCAGTTTAATGTATTGAGGATGACCAATGAGGTAAATATTAGTTTTAGGTTATAAAAGGACCAAATAGTCAGTTTAAGGTCATGAGGAAGACCGTAAAGGTAAGTATCAATTTTAGGTCATGGATTGACCGAGGAACCAATTTAAGGTCTTGAGGAGGACTGATGAGTCAATTTAAGGTCTCGAAGAGGACCGAAGAGGTAAGTATCCATTTTAGGTCATGAATGGATCGAGGAGCCAGTTTAAGGTCTTGAGGAGGACCGAAGAGGTAAGTATCAGTTGTAGGTTGTGAATGGACTGAAGACTCAGTTTAGAGTCATGAGGAGGACTGCAGAGATCAGTATTAGTTTTAGGTCATGAATGGACCGAAGAGCCAGTTTAAGGTCTTGAGGTAAGTATTCGTTTTAGGTCATGAATGGACCGAAGAGCCAGTTTAAAGTCTTGAGGAGGACTGAAGAATCAAAGGGAAAACTTTTATGTCATGCGAGGACTGGAGGGCCAATTTAAGGTCATGAAGATGATTGAAGGCTTAAAAAAAGCATAAAAGAAGAATTTTGGCTAAATGAAACCAAAATAAGAGTTGCTTACACCCGGGGGTAGATGTTCAAAAGGTGGGGGCATGAAAACAATATTGCAACCGTTACTTTCCAAAGTGGTGGCCAAAACTATTTTTCCCTGGGATGTTGGCGGCCTAGTTATTCTGATATAGTGGCCGTATAAAACTCTTCACAAATTCCACGGCCGTGAGGATTGAATGTTGCGGCTCAGTTCAGGACGTCACGGCCGTTAGTTTTAATACCACTGGATCTCGCAGCCACAAGGTCGATAGCAGAACAAGGGGGTAGAGGAGTTTCCAAAACATCATTCACACGAACCTCTCTTTCTCTCAGTTATCTCATCTCCCCCGGTTTCCTCTCCTTTCTTTCAATCTTACTTGCCTTTCTTCCTTGGTTTCCCTCTCTCGAAGCCTTCTCTCTCGATCCCTTGACTCTCAAAAACATGTTTGAGTTCTCCTTTATATCAATGGTGTTCTCGGCCATGGTGGGCATTGGATTTAACTTCGTTGGCGAGGATACGGGTGGCGCCAGTGGAAGCGGCGGTGGTGCGATTGGCGGTTCGGGAGTGGTTGGAGGCGGCGGCCAACGCGGTGGTGGCCGCGGCGACGACGTTGGGGGTGGCGGTGAGGTTGGCACGGGTGTGGTTGACGTAGGTGGTGGTGATGCCGTGGGTTGCACTGGGGGTGGCGCCGAAGGTGATGGTGGTGACGGTAATGAGCCTTTGGAGGGAGGGGGTGCGTCGGGTATGCCAGAGTATTTCGATGCCGACACCTACTTCTCGCTCAATCATCGCTTATAGAGGTCAGCTATGAAGCGGTTCACCATTCCGGATGCGGTTACAGAGCACGAGGTTCTCCTTCGACGTCGCGAGGATCACCTCTCAGCTAAGAACCTTGAGGTAAACCAAAACTTTAATCTTTTCATGTTTTGTGGATGCATTCATTTGAAAATTACTTGAACTTAGTTATGTTGGATATGCAAACCTAGTCGTCTTGTTTGGGTTGAATTGAATTTGAATTTGAATTGGACACCTTCGTTTCGAGACTTGAACTTGTTAGAAACAGGCAACCCAAGAGGGGGGGAGAATTGGGTTTCTTTGCTAGCAATGGAGATTTAAAAATCTTTTCAGAAAAACATTTAATATCTTACAGA
>JAULJZ010107795.1:0-32981 GCA_032270985.1 Heliamphora pulchella
CTGCCTAATCTTAGGTGAATCCGATGAAGAAAACAATTGGAATGGTGCCTCAGTACAATTCTCGGGAAATGAACTAAGCTCGGTATTTAAACCCAATGATCAAAACCTTTAAACCAGTGAAATCATCATTGAACCGCTACATTGAACCATGGGGTCGCCAACTCCATTGTGGCAACCGCCAATAGAACCTCTTGGAAGCTTCACCTTTTTGTGGCGACCGCCAACTCCAACATGGCGACCGCCAACTCCAGCCTGGCGATTGCCAACTTGCCCGCCTCCTGAAGTAGCGACCTCCAACTCGTGAAGTGGCGACCGCCAGTTCGAAAAAACCTGACATGTCCCAGAATGTGGCATCATCTCATTGGTTGAAGAATTCTATAAATGCCATACCCCCGGTATGTTTTAAAGACAGAATTTGAGCGAGAGGTTTAGTGACAGAAGCTCTAGCGAGTCGCCGAGCAATCCGAACATTGACGCCGAAACCCTGCCGAAGTACCGAGAGCCGAGCCGCCAACCAATACTAAAACCTTTACTTGGATCATCACCCGAGGATTGGATCATTGAAGCACATTCCTCGACTTGAGGATTTCTTAGCAATTTAGGTACCCCATTTGGATTCCTGATCTTTCTAACTCCATTTCTCTCTTTTGGAGTGATCGGGTTAAATTCAATTTCAATTCGTGTATTTCTTTCAATTGTATAGCCAATCTTATGTGCTTCATGTAATTCAATCACTTTCTTTTATTCTTTAGTTATTAATTCTCCCACATTTCACACTTAGCACATTGTTATTCTCTTTTTCTTTATTTTATTTTAACTCATTAATTAGTGCCTACATTTTTGGCAAGTATAACTTGTTAATATTGTTAATTGTTATAATTAAGGTACTTACATTATGTGAATGTAATTATTAATAATACATTCATATCTTCTAATTAAATAATTATGCTTATTTCCTTTTATTTATTTATTTTTCTTTATTATTAGTTTAAAACTCATTTATTAGCCTTTAGTTCTTTTTCTTTTTCTTTTAATATTAATGATCCTTTTCTTTTTAAGCATTAGTTTAATGTTCTTTTAATAGATTCATTTTCATTTTCATTTTCTTTTTTTTAATATTAGTATAATATTCTTTTCTAGCATTTTCTTTTCTTTTCTTTTCTTTTATTTATTATTAGCTTTATTTTCCTATTTATCATTCCCTTCTTCTTTAAATGTTAGCTTAATTTTTTTATTGCATTATTCTCTTTTTTTATTTTGTTAACCTCAAAAAACATAAAAAAATCTTTTAAGCTAGATTTTTCCTCCCTTTTGTTTTCTTTTCTTTTTATTTTTTTTTGTCTCTTTTAAAATATCAAATATGAATAGTTAGGTTTTCTTTTAGTAGTTTGAATAAGCATTTTCTAATCTTTTCATTTTAGCTTAATTTTCTTTTGTACATTTTTTCTTTATTTTCTATTTCTTTAAATCTTTAAGCTCTTTTTTGTCATAACACCCTTATGTTTAATCTCTTTATTAGTAAACTTTCTTTTTAATATAGAATTTTTATGCGTATTTTATTTTACATTTAGTATTTTCTCTTATTAAAAATTTATCATGTTAATACTAACCTAGTTTATTTTGATATATTTGAGAAATCTTATCAAAGAACCAATGATGATTAGTAGAGGCTAAACTTACGGTTGGGCAAACGGAGTACCTAACATCTTTTCTGATTCGTACCTTATCCCCCGAACCCTTTTTCTCTGGTTAACGTTTTCAAGATCAGTAGCCATTTTTGGTTTTTCTTAATTTTTCTAAAAAACTAAGTAGCGACTCTATTTTCAACAAAAAAGAATTTTTTAAATTTAGATTTCAAGGTGTTAAAATATTTTCTAAACATCTTTGAAATCTTTTATTTTTGACCATTTTTCAAAAACCACCCCTAAATCCCAACACCACAATACCTCGTTGTACTCTTCTTGCTATCGATATCTTCAACCAGGTCTGAATCCACATATCGTTTCAGCTAAATTCCAAAACCCTCGTAATACAGAGCATACCCAGTGGTACCCTTGAGTTACCTTAGAATTCACTTTATTGCTTTCTAGAGCTCTTGTCCGAATTTGACATGAACCTGCTCACAACTCCCACTACATAGGCAGTATCTGGCCTCGTAGCATACATTAAACTACCCATGACTGAGGCGTGCAGTACAATTGCCATGTAATTCATTTCTTCCTCTATGACAGCTCCTTTATCTTTGAAAGTCGGAAGTGACTTTCCAAAAGTGTGCTATTAGGCTTAGCACCTTCTATGTTGAAGTGCTACAGGATCTTTTCAACATACTTTGATTGCGAAAACTTTAGCTTCTGGCCATTTCTATCCCTATTGATTCTCATTCCGGGTATCCATTGAGCTTCTCCTAAATCTTTCGTAACAAACTCTTGGGACAATTGTGATTTGAGATTTGAGATTTGAAATCTCATCTATACTAGATCGTACAATCAGCATGTCATCTACATATAGGAGGAGAATCAAATGCGATGTGGTAAACTTCTTGATGTAGCAGCAATGGACACTATGACATCTATTGAACCTTGTATCTACTATAAAGCTATCAAATGGCTTGTACCATTGCATGGGTGCCTATTTTAACCCATACAAGCTCTTCTGCAATTTGTAAATCATTTTCTCATTCCCTTTAACTGAGCACCCTTGTGGCTATCACATGTAGATCTCTTCCTCTAGGTCACCACAGAGGAATGCTGTCTTGACATCTAACTGCTCTAGATGTAAGACTTTTGTAGCCACAATACTCAGAACGGTCCGGATGGTGAATACCTTTTCATAGATTTAGGCAACCCAAAAGGGGGGGTGAATTGGGTTTCTTTATCAATAAAAGAGATTTACACAAAAAAAAATCTTTTTCAGAAAGTCCCTTTCTTTAATATTGCCAGATAACTATATATGCAAAAATGAGATCGAGAAAATATCATAAGATGAGGGATAGAGATAAAGAAATAGACACAGGCAATTTATAGTGGTTCGGCTTGAACTTAGCCTACGTCCACTCCTCAAGATCTCCCCTTGAGTATTTTCACTATTTCAGAATACTTACGGGCGTATTCAAAGCCTTTACAAGCTTCAAGAAGATTTTATGAAAACAAGCCTCTGTTTTCTCCTAATCTCTCTTGAACTTTTTCTTGATGAGTTTTTCTTGCTCACTCAAGGGCTAACAGGGTAACTAACCCTTGGTTACAATACTGAAAATGTAATAACTGAGTAACAATCACTCTCTTTACAAGATATATATGCAATAATCAAACTGAGTAAAGAGAAGTAAGAAACAAGAACCAGAGATGGAACAATAGTACTGATATTGCTTGTTTCTGTGATTGGTATGAGCGAGAGAACTTGTATGAGAATTTCTTTCTCTGTAGTTTTTCTCATTCTGTATCTGTCTCTTTCTGTAGCTTTCTTGTTCTATCTTGTTCTGTCGTGTTATGTATTATTCTGCTGAGAGACATCCTCCTTATATAGAGTTTCTGAGATTTTTTGACCGTTGGAGGTGGATACGGTACTAAATGCCAGAAAACTAGCCGTTGAGATCTGCTGAACTTTCGGATCTCAGTATTTGGATCGACACAATTACCTTTGGTGTCGGCACAAAATGTTTAGGGCATGGTTCTCCAAGCATTTGGGTCGACATGAAAGCTCTGAGGTGTCGACTCAATTCTGCATCTTTCTTTCCAATGATTTGGGTCGACACAAATGGCTCTGGTGTCGACTCGTTTGAAGTTTAAGCAATCGGAGGAATAAGATTTGTGTCGACTCAATTCTTCTCTGGTGTCGACACAAAGTTTCTGCAGGAAGCCTCGGTAGTATTGTGTCGACTCATATTCTTCTGGGGTTGATACCGAAATTCTGCAGAAGGCCTCGGGACATTTGGGTGGACACGAGTGGTCGTGGGGTCAACACCAAAATTTCTGCAGAAGGCTTCGGGACATTTGGGTCGACACGATTGGTCGTGGGGTAGACACCAAATGTCTGCAGGCAGTCTCGGTTGATTTGTGTCGACTCGTTTACTGTTTGGGTCGACCCAACCTTCCTGTAATCAAGTGTGAAAATCACATTTGTGTCGACACAAATCGATTTGTGTCGACTCAAAAAGAGTCCTGCTTGCTTTGGTGCTTATTTTGTGTTGACACAAAATGCATTTGTGTTGACACTAATCTTTTGTACCTGAGGATCAACTTGAAGCATAGTTAGGGTGTTAAAGCATTTGATCAATTCACGTTGACTTACTTGATAAGATTCAAGTATTCATTGCCTCAAGTGATTAAGGTGTCAATCTTGATTGTTCAAAAATGGGTTAACACTTTTTATTTTAGAAATAATAAATGTTATCCAATTAAAGTCATTTATTTATAGGAAATGAATTATTAAAATCATCAAAATTAATTAATGAAGCACTTGGGCTAACACCTTTACAACCAGTAAAAATATCTTCGTGTAGTCAATTCTTGGCATTTATTAAAAACCTTTGACTACAAGCTTCGCCTTGTACCGCTTGCTTCTATCAGCTTCTTCTTTTAGCCTGTAGACCAACTTGTTCTGCAGTGCTGACTTTTTCTTAGGAAACTAAATTGGATCTCAAGTCTTCTTTGATAACATAGATTATATCTCTTCATCTATTATACGCCCCCACTTGCCCTTTACCTTAACTTGCAAAGCCTCTTCAAAAACTCTTGTTTACCACTGTCTGTTAATAACAAATAGTGCAATGAAGGGAAATATTTGACTATAGGCCTACTGACTCTAGTAGACCTCCTAATTTTGGGAGTCTGTAGCTCTTAATTTAGAGTAGGTTGTATATTATCATCTTGGGGTTCCAAGACTTAGCTAGGCAATCCATCAAAGACTGTATAGTTTGACTCGTCTACTGTCTCACCCTTTTGATCTTGTCTGTTTTTGTATAAAACTAACTCATTGATTGCCACATTCATAGTCCTCACTGTTTTCTTGCTTTCTAGATCCCGCAGCCTATAACCGTAGCTGTTTGTACTGTAGCCAACAAACACACATTTTCGGGCCTTAGGGTCAAACTTACCCCTGTTTTCTGACTCAACATGTACATAGGTTATGCAACTAAAAACGCGTAAATGGAAAAGTTTTACCTCATTTTTAGTCCATTATTCTTTTGGAAATCCATAATTCAGTGCAACCGAAGGCCATTTACTGATCAAGTACACAGTTATACTCACTGCCTTTGCCTATAACTTCTTTGGTAACCCGGCATGTAATCTTATATTCCGAGCATGCTTCATCGAAACAGTCTTCAATCTTCTGATCTTGGTAGCTGCACAATAATCTTTAAATTCTCGATTGCAGTACTCGCTGCCATTATTAGACTTTAAACATTTTAATTTCAGACCTATCTCATTTTCAACGAGTGCCTTCCAATTCTTAAAAATACCAAACACGTCTGATTTATTCTTACAGAAATATACCCATAACTTTCTGTGGCATCATCAATGAAAGTTATAAAATACCTTGAGCCACCAATAAAAGGCACCTAAATTGGTCCATGTACGTCAATAGTAACCATCTCTAATCTTTCTGCATGTGAAGTCTTCACTTGTTTTGTAAAGCTAATCTTTTTTTTGATTCCAGAAGACAATCTTCACAGAATTCTGGGTCCATCGCCTCAATACCCAGTAGCTTCCCTTTCTGAACCATAACTTTCATTCCTTTCTCGCCCATGTGACCACAGTGCCTGTGCCACATGCTGGTGTCACCCTTTGATGCTGCCACTGCTATTTTGCTATAAGAGCCTAAGGATATATACAATTTACCCTCCTTCTTTTCCTGGGACAAAACAAGTGACCCCTTACTCATCTTTCAAGAATCTTCTCCGAATGACATTACGATCCCAGATTCTGACAACTGAGCCACTAAGATTGGATTCCTCATTATATTAGGTACATGTCTAACATCCTTTAACTTTAGTACTGCACCATTGGCCTATGTGATCTGCACTTTATCCTTCCCAACTATACTGTAAGTCTCGTCGTTCCCCAGATAAACCTTCCTAAACTTTCCCTTTGCATACCCGTGAAGCCATGCGAGGAGTGGCATGAAATGACACTCCCGAGTCAACAATCCATGAATCAGTTATACAATCTAACGCATAAACCAAAGCTTCTATGTTTTTTTGATCTAAAACATTAAAAGTAGCCTTACCCTCTTAATTAGTGTCGTCATGTTGTTTTCTTGGAGGTTTACAATCCCTCTTGAGATGGCCTTTCTCTCCACAGTTCCAACATCCAGTTGACTTCTTCTGAGTTTGTGATTAGCCCCGTGACTTGGGTTTGTGGTTCCCCGACCCTTCTAATTCTTCCTATTATTCTTCCGTACTCTCCATTTAGCCTTCAATGCTAACCCTGATGTAGAGTCTTCACCCGCTGTTCTTTGACGTGATTCCCCTCCCAAAATAAAATCTACAACATCCTCTAACTTTAACTTAGTTGATGCCGAGGAGTTGCTTACTGCCATAACCAACCTGCTCTAGCTTTCTAGCAGACTGGATAGGAGCACTAGGGCTCTGACCTCATCATGAAAATTAATTCCAACATATTCTAATTGATTGACAACAAAATTAAGTTCATTGAGATGTTCTTCTATATTGGCATCATCTGCCATCTTCAGGTTGAATAACCTCTTCATCAGGTATAATTTATTTGGTGCAGAATGCTGATCATACATCTTCTCAAGTGCCGCCAATAGTCCTGTTGTTGTCTTCTCCTTCGCGATATTAGAAATCATTGACGATGCAAGACTCAGTCGCATAGTCCTTAGAGCCTTTTGATGCAATATCTCCCACTCTGCCTGCCTCATCTTCTCCAGTTTCACCCTAATCAATGGTTGAAATAGATCTTTTTGATACAAAATATCCTCAATCTGCTTCCTCTAAAGGGTAAAGTTCGAACTGTTGAACTTCTCAATCTTGATCTTTCCATCGTCTGCCATGCCGCGTTCTTTAATTTCTTAATCTCGCTCTGATACCAGTTGCTGTGGATTTGAGTCAAAACACGATCAAATTTATCCCACAAGTCTTGTTGTTGAAACACATAAACAATCACCAACAAGAAAGCAACAATCAACCACAAACAAGATGCACGCATAATATTTACGTGGTTCGACAATGAGTGCCTACGTCAACGGGTTCACACTCTCACTATATTCGATATAAATTAAGTTATAAGTGTTTTAGGGCTTAAGAGATGCAGAGAGAACTTAGAAAACAACTTAAAATCTAAGGCTGCACAAACCTTAGCAGCGTTATAAAACCCTATTCCTGCATAAACCCTATTCACACTCTCACTATGGCCGCTCATTTGGTCAAGCCATGTTCTCAGTTTCTCCAGCAGTTCTACACAACTGTTGCGAGCAGCAATAGACCGCTCGAGCAATCTGTTCCTAGGGAGGATTTTCTTCACCCCTTCAATAGCATTGTCAGAAACCATCTGTCTCATCGATATAAGTGGGGATTCACACATCACAAGAGGCTTATCTTGTTCAATACCCAAATTAGCTAGATGATCTACGCTTTGGTTTGCTCCACTAAATATATGTTTGATAGTTGATAAAAGTTATGTGCAAAAGAAATCTTGAATCTTCGACATCTACTCTGTGTGGAAACGTATGGGTAGCTCTTTTATATGAAAATATACATCGAACCACATACTTGCATTATGTTTAATAATTGCAATAGCCACAAATGAACTACTTCAAATGGGGTCAAACTCAAGATCTGCTGTTAATTGGGGGGTAACAAGGTATTAGAGTAAAACACATGCATAAATTATTAGTTCTTTTTAATACTTATTACAGGGTCTTGTTGAAAGGTAAGACATAAGAAACATGACGTGCCCTCTTAGTTACGGCCGAGGTTATATGTCTTAAATTTTACGATAATCAAATTTTGTTTACCATCTGATTGATACAAGAACGTGGGCTAACCGAATTTCTTCTCGACATCAACTTCTGCTGAATGTGAAATTTTGACTATATATTTTCAACACTTGGTTCTTGTCATTAATCGATGTTGATCATTAACCAGTGAGTTCTAAGCCTATTTTTGGTTATTTGGTTGAAATCTATCTTACGGTAAATATATTAAATATTTATGTTAACTAATAATATTATTCTTGATATTGTAATCCTCTCGATATGCTTGGAGCATGAATTGGTATAAACTCATTATTAATTTTGACTTAGTTAAAATTTAGACTCGAATTTCAGTCTCGTGATTTTTCTTCCTTAGGGGTTTTTTTATGAAAAAATTGGTGCCTTCGCATCGTGTTGATTAATGGTGATTTATATTAATTGCTCTTGCTAATCCTATCTAATCAAGCCCAAATAAGAAAAAAATGTTTATTCTCCTACAGGTATTTAATTAATTTTTTTCAACAATGGTATCAGAACTCGATTAGGATATGGTTTAAATGTATTTAATTTTTGTGCCTTCTTAGAATGGAGAAATCATCTAGTATGATTAAGTTGAATCCATCGAACTACTCGATATGAAAATCACGAATGGAAGATATCCTTTATACTAAAAGCTTATATCTACTAATTCAACAAAATAGCAAGAAGCAAGAAAAAGTGAACAATGATGAATGGAAGGTTATGAATAGAAAAATTGTAGCCCAAATTATTATTTGAGTGAATCAAAGTATTTTTCACCACGTGGCTCAAGAAACCAATGCTAATGTATTGTGAAATAAGCTGAAATCAATGTATGAGAGGAAGACTGCCAAAATAAATCATTATTGATTAGACGATTGGTGAATTTGAAGTACAAATATAGTTGGATCGGAGTGTGGCCGAACACTTAAGTTTCAACAGTTGATTTATTAGTTAACTACAATTAAGATGTTTCTAAATGACGAACTACAAGCCCTACTTCTATTAAGCTGCTTGCCAAAGAGTTGGGAGATATTAGTGGTGACAATTAGTAATACCGCACTGGACTACGAAGTCACCATTGATAAGGTAAAGGATGGCATGCTCAATTAAGAGGCAATATTGAAGGAGTAGGTGATCACATCCGAATCACATGCCTTGGTCATATATTAGAGGGGAAGAAGTACAAATAAAAAATCCCCCAACGATGACATGTTAAGAAGCAAGTGAAGAAAACAATCTTAGTTTAGGAAAAAGATTAAATGCTATTATTGTAGCAAGACGAGGCATATGAAAAGGAATGTAGAAGGCTAAAAGGGATAAAAACAATAGGGCAAGGTTGGTGGTAAGAAAAAGAATAAGGACATAGTTGCAGCAACTTCTAACAAATTTGAAATCGCCACTCTTTGTGAAGATTGGTCCATTGGGATCACTACACATGACTCCAGTTTGGTGCTTGATTCTGGTGCCTCATTATATGTCACCGCACATAAGAAATACTCCATGACTTATACACATAGCGATTTTGGTCATATTAGATTGCATAATGAAAGTATGCCCAACATAATAGAAATGGGATATGCCAGTTTAGAGATCACTATAGGCTGCAAAATTGGTAATTAAAGATGTCTGACACATGCCAAATATCAATTTTAATCTCATATCCACTAACCAGCTGGATGATGATGACTATAAGAACCACTTCGATGATGAAAAGTAGAAACTCTACAAAGGGTCTCAAATCGTTGCAAGGGGCAAGAAGACATCTAGTCTTTACACATTGGCGGCCAAGCTTAGCTAAAGAGAGATTAGCATAGTTGAACAGGATGTCACCACCGAGCTGTAGCATAAACAGCTCGGACACATGAGTGGGAAGGGCATGCAAGCT
Source organism: Heliamphora pulchella (assembly GCA_032270985.1). NCBI lineage: Eukaryota > Viridiplantae > Streptophyta > Magnoliopsida > Ericales > Sarraceniaceae > Heliamphora > Heliamphora pulchella. The sequence continues at coordinate 9,839 of JAULJZ010107795.1, forward strand.
CTAGTCAGGAGAGAGCTTCCACTTGAGTTAACAATGGTGGTGAGTGCCGGGACCCATTTCAAGAGTACTGTTAGGTTAAAGGCATCAGGCACGATATGAAAATCCCTAAGATACCAAGACAAAATGGAATGTAGGACGAATAAAAAGAATAATCATAAAAGATGCAAATGTATGTTGTCACATACAAAACTATGAGAGACTTTTTAGGGTAAGACAATGAGGACAACAGTCGAACTGATCAACCTTTCTCCATTAGTTCCACTTGAGGGTGATCTTCTGGACAAAGTATGGATAGGAAAATAGAACACCTACGAGCACTTAAAGGGTATTTGGATGTAGAGCCTATGTTCATAAATCTAGAGACGAGATCTCAAATTGTGACAAAAAAAAAATCAAAATAGTGCATATTTTTTGGATATGGCCAAAAAGTGTCTGGCTACAGACTTTGGGATCTTTTTCATAGGAAAATCATCAAAAGCACAGACGCCATTTTCATTGAGGACAAAACCATTGAAGAGATTGTCAAAAAAAAAAGAAATCGACTGCATAGTGATTGCCCTTACGATGCATAGTGATGATGGGGAAGACATACATGATAGTGTAGATGTTAATGAGAATACATCTGCAACTGATAGTGTAGTCATTGCCCTTACGATGCATAGTGATGATGGGGAAGACATACATGATAGTGTAGATGTTAATGAGAATACATCTACAACTGATGATGTAGTCCCAGAAGAGCACACAAAGCATTTTTGCACTAATCCCTTAGTAGAGCCACAATTGAGAAGATCTACCAGGGAATATCAAGCCTCTAGAAGATACTCATGTACTAAATATGTGATTCTCTTAGATGGAGGAGAGCTAAAATGCTATAAAAAAACAATTGAAGCTGAACACAAAAGGAGCAAATCAAATCCATGTAAAATAGATGAAATCCCTACATGAAAACCACACATACAATTTATAAAGCTGCCCAAAGGCTAGAGAAAATTTAAGAATAAAAGGGTCTACAGATTGAAAATAGAGTAAGAAAACTCACAGGCCAGGTACAAGAGGAGATTGGTTGTGAAGGAATTCAGTTAGAAGAAATACATTGATTTTAAAAAAGTCTTCTCACCTGTTGTGAAGAAATTTACAAACTGAAAACTCATATCCTAGGTATAAGAAGAGATTGGTTGTGAAGGGACATAGTTAGAAAAAAATGCATTGATTTTGAAGAAATCTTCATACTCGTTGTGAATATGACATCCATTCGGATAGTTATATGGTTGGCAGTAAATTTGGATTTCGAGATTGAGCAGATTGATAAAATTTCAGGCATATATTTTGGGTTATTTAAACTTATTTTCGGTTATTTGGTCTTACAGTAAAGATATTAAATATTTGTGTTAGTTAAGAATATTATTATTGATGCTGTTATCCTCTAGGTATGTTTAGAGAGTAAATTAGTGTAAACTCATTATTTTGATATAGTAAAAATTTAAAATCAGACTTGGGTCCCTCGGTTTCTTCCTCAAGAATTTTTCACGTAAAAATCGAGGTCTTGCAATTATTTTGATTATTGCTTATTTATAATGCTATTATTGATTCCCTCTAATCATGCACAAAGGAGAAAAAAATATTTATTCAATTGCAGATATTTGATTAATTGTTTTCTAATATATTTTATCTCTGTATGCTCACGCCCCGTATTGTACAAGTACTATTCATCCCCGATAACAAGTGAAACAAATACGTGCGCCTTCTTCATTCCTACCCTCAATCTTTCAACTGAACACTACAAATTCGTACCCACCCATCTCATTGCCATTTTTAATCAAGGACTTCAACAAATCCATATTCACATGTCTCATTCTCATTCCTAACCATTGGACCTCAATATTGTAATTGTAGTGGTAAAAAACTAAAAAAGGGGATTAAGCTTAACCAAACAGCCCCTAACCATGGGTTAGGCGTGGCCAGACTAAATTGAATGGTTAAGCCCTTACACTCTTTATATATAGTGACCCTTCATCACTAGCAAATGTATGACATTAACACTTTATCTCTCTAATATTTTCTCTCTCAAAACCCGTCTAACTTGGGGGTCAGAGGGCCTCCTGCCGGCCATCGGCCAAGAGGCTTATTTTGCAGATATGCCGGCACGGAGCACTCGGGGACTCGGTCATCTTCAATCTCGTCAGGTTCTAAATCATCAATAAGAGGATGAAATAATTTTAATCCTCTCAGTAATAATGAACAAAAGATAAAAATGAAGGATGTTAATAAAAGATATCTTAGCTATTGTGATAAGAAAGTGAGGTTAGGTGACAACTATAGCAAAGAAAAAGAGTGACATAATTCAATTGAAATGATTTGTATAGAAAGAAATCAACACCATTAGCCAATAGCCATGATGGTGAGATCGTGAATATGATATATGACCTCACACTATTTGGGTATTAGAATGATTGCGCTTTTGTTTTGCTTGCCATTAATCCTATCAATTTTGGATCATATTCTACATTTTATAAGTAAAATAAAAAGACTTGTGTTTGGATATATTTATTAGTGAAAGGAACCTAAAGACCATATTTGGTGTGTAGAAATGAGCAGGAATGGAATAAATATTACATTTCAATGTAGAATTATCCTAAAATCCAATAAATATCACAGCAATGAGTTTAAGTTTTGGAATGTCCCTAGAGAACATATTCTGATATTTTTATTAAGAATAATTTGAGATCTTCGACACAAAAATTAAATGGGATAGTGACGTAGAGAAAATATCACACGAGAACTAAATAATGTTCTAGTAAACGAAAGAGCACTAAAATCCGCGAGCAAGAACCCATAATCTCAAAAAAATAAAGAAACTCTAAATATTATTGATCAAAGGTTAAATAGCCTTTAGGTTTATACCCATATATACTACTAGAAATCTTAATTCTAATGGGAGAGAATAAATTCTAACAAGAAAGTAGTAATTTAGGTTACTTATTGTTCGTTAAGGATAGTAATAAAAGAAACTAAAAATTAGCAATTTAATTGGAAAAAAATCTACATTTCAAAATAGGCGACACTAAAATGAAAAATTATATATCTATATATATAAAATTTGTAAAAGTAATAATTTTTCATAAATAGAAAAAAAATCCTAGTCAATCTCTCAATTGTTTTTGCCTTCTATTGATTTAATTGTTCTAAAAATGCTTCAACTCTTACTCTTATTCTACATGAGTCCCCTCTACTTGAGAGAATTGGACCTCAAGTTCAAACGTCGATACAGTGGCTCCTTAACGTGATATCGAACAAGTCAGCAACATTGAAGGTCTTTGAAATCTTCTTGTTCTCAGGCAAATCAATCAAATAGGCATTTTTGTTGATTTTTTTCAACACTTCTACGGACTATACTTTCTACGTTTCAACTTATTATAAGTTTCTATTGGAAACTTCTTCTTGTGCCAAAACACTATCACTAAATCTTATTCCATAAATACCTTGGTGTGTCTATGTCAATTAGGAGGTTTTTTTGTGGAGTTTGTCTTTGCCAACTTCTTCTTTGCTACTTCTTGCATTACTTGAGCTTGTTTAGCCATGAGCACCCCAAGTTCGACTTCTAAAATGCTATAGCCAGAAGCGATTATCCCTTTACTTTAGGTGGTTTGACAAACACCTTTTGATTTAAAGGACCCATAATAACTTTTTGGGCTCCATAAGTAAAATAGTAGGTGTTATCCCGGTCCTATAAATAACATCCACATAGTACTATCCTAGTCTACCCTATAGTATATGACTTGCATTACATCTACTACATCACAATTGACTTTTGAATTGTAAAATTTTCCAATTAAAATAGGTACTCAACAATTTTAATTATCTTCACCACTAGACCCTTTTTGATATAATCAATACTATATAAAAATGAATGGGGTTTGATTGGTAGCTTTAGATAATCTATTAGTCTCTTTGCAGTAAAGTTCTTGTAACTCCTAGTATCCATGATAAAATCATAGGCCTTTTGATTGATCAAACAACTAGATTGAAAGATATTATGATGCTGGCTATGGTCCTCTATTTTTTTTACGCAAATAACACTTGTTGCACTGCACAATTAACTCGTTCTCCACTCTTTTTTCTTTTCTTTTCTTTTTTTTCTTTTGCAATTTTGACACCATGATAAGAATCATCCTCATGTTGTGCACCCTCTCTAGCCTTAGTGTCATCCTCTTCTCTCAAATTCACTATCGACGATCTGGATAAACATTGAAGCGGAAGCTTGGCTTGTTGCACCTATAATACTTTTTGGTTGCGGGCTTAGCATAAGGGTTTAGATTTCTAGGAAAATCTATTGGATGCACTAGCTTTTGATCCAATTGTTTGGCTTTGAGAGCCATATTATGAGTCTCATCCACGGTCTATAGGACGTGAAGCCTAATTTTCTCCCAAATGGATGGCTTCAACCTGTTTAAGTATTTGGCTACCTGCTGACGTGCTGTCTCACTTAGATTATTGCGATCTAAGATTCGAGAAAATTCTTTCGTCCAATCAAACACCGATTTGAAACCTTGCGAATAATTTCGATATAACTGGAACATATGTTGCTCATAATCTGATGGAAGCACTTTGTCCATAAGCAGCTACTTCATTCTAGGTTAGGTTCTAATGGGTGTCTTCTTATGCCATTATTTGTTCCTTTGTAATTAATCCCACCATACTGCAATACCACTCTTCAACTTTTATGCGGCAAGCCTCACCATCTTTAACTCGAGAATCTCCATTATTATAAAGAACCATTCAATGCTCGACATTTAGTCATGGAAATCCTCAATATATAGATTTCCATTAAACTAGGAAATATCTACTTTTGGTTAATAATCATCAACCCATTATTGTTGTCTCCCTAGTTGATGACCTTCATACTCTTCTTTAATGTCAAGTTTAGATTCCTCACTGAAAGTATATGAGGAGGATGTTGCCCAACATTTTGAATAACAGGTTAGCCTTGGACACTCCCTCAATGCGCACCCAATCCTGGTTGATAGGCTGGTCTTGAGAAAATCCCCCAGTGCAATTTTGATCCACTACTAGTGATTTGTTATTGGTGTTGAGATGCTTCCCACAAGGCATTGACCCCATGATCACCATCGATAGAGTTTGTGCACTTTGCTTCATTTTATGCCATTGAGTTAGGCAAAGTTTTGTTCTAATACAACATGACGTAGCAAAAATATCACATAAGGACTAGATAGAGATGAAGGAGCACTCAAATCCACAAGCAAGAACCCCGATTCCTCAAGAGAAGAGAAAAACTCCAAATATTATTGGTAAAAAAGTTGAATAGCTATTACACTTACGCCCATTTTTATAATACTAAAAATCAAAATTCTAATTGGAGAGAATACATCCTAATAGAAAGTAACAATTTAGGTTACTCCTTGCCACTAAGGCTAACAATAAAAGAAACTAGATATTAAAGTTTGACTAGAAAAAAAATCAATGTCCCAAAACAAGTTATACTAAAATAAAAATTCTTAAAATAAAATAATTTCTAGAAATAAAAATTTTCATAAACAAAAAAAATCCTAGTCAATCTCTCAAATTTTGTTCTTTGGCTTTTGCTGGTTTAATTATTCTAAAATTTTCTCGACTACTTGTTTTACATCAAGTAGATCTCTAATAATCATTCGACTCCATGTTAGCATATCAAGGTTGAGAGGTGAACAATAAGAAAAGAAAAAGAACTGAGTAGAGAATTGGCTCATGAGGCCACCTATGGTATATCTCTGATGCCATGTTGGAATTGGAATACATCTAACCTAATAAAATGTATACGTTTTGGGTGGAAATAGCTATAGGCTATATCAACAAACCTTAAGTGACTTAGAGAGTCGATGTAAGATAAGTCTCGAAATATTTTTTCATAATTTGGAAATATATATCAGTGTCAACATATATATAATGAAAACTCGATCTTGAACTCAAAAGTCTTAATGAAAACTTTAACAACTTGAGTTTTAATGAGTATAGCTTACAACTATTGTAGTTCCTCTCTCATTTAGTGATTCATGAAACCATTCATGAATTCATGAGCATATTAAGTATTTATGAACGTATGTATAAAAAAAATTAACCATTATTTACTTTCATTAATTGAAGAAAATAAAAAGAGTTCTTTTATAAATAATAAATAAGGGCTGAGTGTCCCTCTCTCCATTTAGAAGTTTTTTTACATGAGTTTGATATTTTATGATCAATTACAGAAAAGCATAAAAGTGTGAGTGAGGAGAGAGAAAACTCGAGAGTATTTTTAATACCCTTTACAAACTTGTAATGACTCTACAGCAATCGTGGACATTGCCCTCACACGTAAATCGTGTGAATTATTTTCATTTTTCATTCTTTCTTTTTGCTTTAGTCATTCATTGATCCTACATAGAGTTAGTTATAACCTTAGCAATTGGTGTTAGAGCCTAGGGATTGAGTAGGAGCGATGGTGAGAGAAGATGTGAAGGTTAAGATCGAGAAGTTCTCTGGTGCAGATTTTGAATTTTGGAAGATCAAGATTGAAAATTATCTATGCTAGAAAAGTCTTATATATCTCTTGAAGGAAAGAAATCAAAAGGCATGAAGAGTGACGAATGGGCTCTTATGGACAAGAAAGCTTTGGGGTTTATTCCATTAACTCTATCACTAAAAATTGCTTTCAGCATAGTGAAGGAGAAGGCTACGAAGGATATAATTACAACCTTGATGAATGTGTGAATTTACTGTAGTCAATAAGGTTTATCTTATGTGCAGACTGTTCAATCTTAAGTTGGCAGAAGGTGGGTTGGTTGTAGAACATCTGAATGAGTTCAACTCAATTACGACTCAATTGAGTTCTGTATCGATTTAGTTTAACGACAAAGTAAGATCGTTGATTATTCTGTCCTCCTTGCCTGAGAGTTGGAATGATACTATAACAACTATGAGTAACTGTAACATCTATGTGCAACTCTTCAAGAAAATCAAAACTAAAGTATAACGATGTTTGAGACCTAATTCTAAGTGAAGAAATCTCTAGAGAAATGAGTGAAACATCAGGATCTTCTTTGAATACTGGTGTCAGAGGGAGAACAACTAAAAGGAATTCGGACATTGATAGATCAAAATCCAAAGAGATGAGCAAATCGAAAGGGAGATTTACTTCCTAGAAGTGTGGAACAAATGGCATCTAAGAAAAGATTATAAGCCACTAAAAAAGGCTAGGAACGGGTAGAGTTTTGCAAATGCTTCCATTACAGAGAAGATCCATGATGTTCTGATGTGTAGCATCGATAATTCCATTGAATCCTAGATATTGGATTCTGCTAAATAAAAGAGGGCTAGTTTCTCAAACACTGGCAAGACTTTGAAGAAGAAAAGATTGAAGTTAGTTCATATGGATGTGTGGGGACCTGCAACAGTTTCATCTCTTAAAGGCTAATCATATTTTATCACCTTCATCGATAGCTTGACGAGGAAAGTATATGCTTATTTTTGAATAATAAATCTGATGATTTTACCACTTTTAAGAAGTGGAAAGCTCTGGCAGAAAATAAAATCATTTTGAAAGTCAAATGTTTAAAATCACATAATGTAGGTGAATATTCTAATGCAGAGTTCAAAGAATGTTGTGCTGTGAGTAGAATAAGAATTGAGAAGACTCTTCCTAAAACATCTCAACTCAATGGAGTTGCTAGGCGTATGAACAAGGCGCTGACTGAATATGCTAGAGGCATGAGATTATAATCTAGCTACCACAAATGTTCTGGGAACATGCTGTTAATACTACGACAGGTAAACTTTCCTTTTTTTCAAAGGTATTCAGTTGTGTTTCATATGTTCATATTAATACTGCTAATAGGAACAAACATAAGGCTAAATCCTTGAAATGAACTTTTATTTGCCATGGCTCTAACGGGTTTAGTTATCGATTTTGAAATGATCAGAATCAAAAAAATCATTCAGAGTAAAGATGTCACATTTAATGACAAAGTTGTGTATAAGGAAAGGTTTCTTTCCTCTTATGTCTCTGCTACATATTCTGATCATGTTGAGTTAGAAGAAATTTCTGAAAAAGCTGTAATCGTAGGGTGTAGAATAATCCAGAGTATATTTTCCCGCAATTAGAACCACATACCCATGTGGAAGAATTGAGGCAGTCTTTTGCGGGCGTTTTCGGGGAAGATTAAGAGGGGGGAATACACTGGATATTCATTATTTTAGAAAAATGTTCATTTTCTATTGAAAACAGAAAAAATCTAAGATATCTTAGCGCATTTTTAAAATAAAATGGAGTTGTCACTTGATTTTTGAGAAAAATTAAGAAAAACAAAAGAAGGCTGCGAGTCTTTTAAAAAGTGTAACCAGAGAAAAAGAGGGTTCGAGGGTTAAGGTACGAGAAGGAAAGGTGTTAGACACTCTTCTCGCCCAACCGTGAGGCTGGCCTCTACTTTGTCACTGTTGGTTCTTGTTGTAAATTTTTTTTAAAGGTAATATATACAGAATAGGAGGTTAAAGAGAGTCCATACAAAAGCAAACAAAGAAAAAAAACCTAACTAAGATCCTCAGGGTCATGCTACTTAGTTATTATTTCTAGATATGCCACACGTATAGTTTGAGTAAAGCAAAGTGAAAAACATGTGAGGGAGCAATAAAACAGATAAATAAAGACCTAACGGACATGCAACAAAGTTTTAGTTTCTAACATGCTACAAACAGGCTACACAGAATAAAATAGAATGGATTAAAACACTATTTCAAGCAACTGGATATGCATAAAATACACGGCCGTGACATAAAAATTCACACAGATGGCGACCGTGACAAATATATGGTTACCGCGACAAACATGATAAATAAACTTCACGACCGTGACAAAAAAAAGTCGCAGCTATAGTTTTCAGGGTTCCAAAAAGGGTATGGATGTGAAGCAAGGACTAAAAGGGACCCAAACATGTAGGATAAGTAGGATGGAGGCCATGACCTATAGATCTTAGAGTAAGTCCACTATTCTTTGTCATTCATGCAAATAATAACTCTAAACAGAATATACATAATATCAAAAATGAGTAATAGAGCACGATAAACACACTTCTCATGTACTGGTTTCATAAAACCTTACGGCCATAGCCAAATGCATGTGGCAGCCGTGATAATCATAAAAACAAAACTGGCGGTCTTTGTACCCATATCGCGGCCTAAATTATTGGACTCACAAAACACAAGACCGTGACATGGAGAGGTCGCGACTGTCGTGTTGCATGTCAACAGAATGTATGAAAAAATGAAGGCACAAAATACAAAGACCATAACTCATTTATTAACCATTAAAGGAACAAGCTAAATTACAGAAGGGAAGAGACAAAACAGAAATAAACAAAAGAAAATGGAGCTTGACATGGATAAACAACAAAAGATTTTGAAAGCATTTTTCTTACATCTTCAGCCTAAAAGGAATGTCGCGGCTTGGGTAAATGAACCACACGGCCGTTCCTTATATAGGTCTGAAAATGACGGCTCGGTATAAAACCTCACAGATGGTACTATTTTTGATCAAAAAAGATGATGGCTAAGATATACTTCTCATGGCCGTTAGTATTGGTTTAAGAAAACACACGACCATGTCATTAAAAGATCATGACCATGAGATTCTCTAAACCTCATAGAACTTTGAATGTGCTTAGTGTGCTTGTGGGTTCCAAAATAGAAGAAAAACATTAACGAATATAGAGATAGAAAGTTACGAGAACACTGTTAGTAAGGAGAAAAACAAAAATAAGCAATACTTGTATTGAAAATGATGCTACATAATCAATAAAACCAAGAAAATCTCACCCACGACACCCTCGGAGGAAGGAAATGAGGGTTTAGAGAAAAGTCCTAGTTCCTATGGTTACCTCGTGTGTATATCCACCTCGAATGGCCTCCCGAAATAAAGATGGGATGGCTCTTATCCAATACGAGCTCTGGGTACTCCTCCAAGGCAAGCAAGAGCACAAGAATGGCCTGGGAAGTATAGGATATTGGGTGAGAATGGATTTTGATAGAGTAAGGGTGCTCTAGAACTGCTCTCTCCTTCTTTGGCTTAGAAATGGCGCCTATTTATAGGCAAAATGGGAAAGCCAGATCCCCTCTTGAATGTTGCCACATGTCCTAAAAGTGGTAATAGTAACGGCCATTACCTTTTTGCTTTTTAACAGTTCAAGCCGTAACCTTTATGCTTTTTACAGGACAAGTCGCTACCTTTATGGTAGCCAAATGTTGTGACTAAAATCAAAATGTCACAGCCATTACATGCAAAGTAGCGGCCAAAATCAAAATGTGGTGACTATTAGAAATGAAGGTCACGACTTAGGCTTCTTGATGGTTTTTGTGTTCTCACTTGCTTAGGAGGATCTCCAAATTTGTTTCTCATTCTTTCATCATCGGGGTGCTTTTGAGGTGGGTGCCTAAGATTCAGCTTGGTCAATTGGGGTGTCTACAGTTATCCCTCTTTAGCAGAGCTTGCAGCAACTCATAGTGCAACTGAATGTCAAAGCTCTAGAGACGAACCGATCGAACAAGCCTCTAATCTTAGGAACAAACAAAACATGCAGAAAAGCGTGGTTGAACTTGAATGTCCATCGTGCTTTCCGCATACCCCTATTGTAAGGGATCAAATTGGTCGTAATTTGCGAAGCAATGCATATGATGCTAGCAGTCTAATCATGATGTATGAAAAACATGATACGATATGATCAGGTGCAAATGTGAATGTGCAAATAGGCTTAGGGTCGTGACAATGATTGAAGAATGAAAGGGGCAACTTTTAGGCCGCGCGAGGATCAAATAGTTAGTTTAAGATCATGAGAAGGATTGAACGAGTAAACGGGGCAGAGTTTTAGGTCGTGCGAGGACCGGTGAGTCAGTTTAAAATTATGAGGAGGACCGAACAAGTACATGGGGTAAAGTTTTAGGTCATGAGAAGGACCGAATGTGCTAGGAATAGTTTTAGGTCGTGTCGGGGACCGGCAAGTTAGTTTAAGGTCATGAGGAGGACGACCAGAAAGGCTAGGGATAGTTTCAAGTCGTGTTGGGGACCAGTGAGTCAATTTAAGGTCATGAGAAGGACCGAAGGTGCTAGGGACAATTTTAGGTTCGACTGGGGCCTAGTGAGTCAGTTTAAAGTCGTGAGAAGAATTGAAAAGGCTAAGGACAGTTTTAGGTCGTCTTAGGGATCAGTGAGTTAGTTTAAGGTCATGAGGAGGACCGGAGGTGTTAGGGACAGGTTTAGGTCATGTCGGGCACCGGTGAGTGGATTTAAGGTCATGAAGAGGATCGAACGTGCTAGGTACAGTTTTAGGTCATGTCAGGGATTGGTGAGTCAATTTAATGTCATGAGGAGGACTAGAGGTGCTAGAGACAGTTTTATGTTATGTTAGAGACCGGTGAGTCAGTTTAAGGTCATGAAAAGGACTAGAGGTGCTATGGATAGGTTTAGGTTATGTCAGGGACCAGTGAATTGGTTTAAGGTTATAAGGAGGACAGGAGGTGCTGGGGACGGTTTTAAGTCATGTCGGGGACCGGTGAGTCAGTTTAAGGTCATGAGGAGGACCAGAGGTGTTAGGTATAGTTTTAGGTCATGTCGGGGATCGGTGAGTAAGTTTAAGATTATGAGGAGGACCAAAAAGGATAGGAATAATTTTAGGTCGTGTCAGGGACCAGTGAGTCAATTTAAGGTCATGAGGAGGACTGGAGGTGCTAGGGACAATTTTAGGTCATGTCTGGGACCGATGAGTCAGTTTAAGATCATGAGGAGGACCAGAGGTGCTAGGAATAATTTTAGGTCTTTTTAAGGACCCATGAGTCAATTTAAGGTCATGAAGAGGACCAAAAAAGCTAGGGATAATTTTAGGTCGTGTTGGGGACCGGTGAGTCAATTTAAGGTCATGAGGAAAATCGGAGGTGTTAGGGATAGTTTTAAGCCCAGTTGGGGAGCGGTGAGTCGGTTTAAGGTCATGAAGCAGATTAGAGGTGCTGGGGACAGTTTTAGGTCATGTCGGGGACTGACGAGTCAGTTTAAAGTCATGACGAGGACCGAACGTGCTAGGAGCAATTTTAGGTCATGTCGAGGACCGATAAGTCAGTTTAGGGTCACAAGGAGGACTGGTAAGGCCAGGAACAATTTTAGGTCGTGTCGGGGACCGGTGAGTCAGTTTAAGGTCATAAAGAGGACCAGAGGTGCTAGGGACAGGTTTAGGTCATGTCAGAGAACCGTGTATCAATTTAAGGAGGACCAGAGGTGTTAGGAACAGTTTTAGATAATGTCAGGAACCGGTGAGTCAGTTTAAGGTCATAAGGAGGACCAGAGGTGCTAGGGACAGTTTTAGGTCATGTTGGGGATCGGTGAGTTAGTTTAAGGTCATGAGGAGGACAAGAAGTGTTAGGAATAGTTTTAGGTCTTGTCGGGCACCGGTGAGTCAGTTTAAGGTCATGAGAAGGATCGAAAGGGATAGGGATAATTTTAGGTCGTGTCAGGGACCAGTGAGTTAGTTTAAGGTCATGAGGAGGACTGGAGGTGCTAGGGACAGTTTTAGATAATGTCAGGAACCGGTGAGTCAGTTTAAGGTCATAAGGAGGACCGGAGGTGCTAGGGATAGTTTTAGGTCATGTTGGGGACCGGTGAGTTAGTTTAAGGTCATGAGGAGGATAAGAAGTGTTAGGAATAGTTTTAGGTCTTGTCGGGCACCGATGAGTCAGTTTAAGGTCATGAGAAGGACCGAAAGGGATAGGGATAATTTTAGGTCGTGTCAGGGGCCAGTGAGTTAGTTTAAGGTCATGAGGAGGACTGGAGGTGCTAGGGACAGTGTTAGGTCATGTCGGGGACCGATGAGTCAGTTTACGGTCATGAGGAGGACCGAAGGTGCTAGGAATAATTTTAGGTCTTGTCAAGGAGCCGTGAGTCAATTTAATGTCATGAGGAGGACCGAAAAGGCTAGGGACAATTTTAGGTCGTGTTGGGGACCAGTGAGTCAATTTAAGGTCATGAGGAGGACCAGAGTTGTTAGGAATAATTTTAGGTCATGTCGGGGACCGGTGAGTTAATTTAAGGTCAAGAGGAGGACCGAAAAGGATAGGAATAATTTTAGATCATGTCAGGGAACAGTGAGTTAGTTTAAGGTCATGAGGAGGATTGAAGGTGTTAGGGATAGTTTTAGGTCATGTTGAGGACTGATGAGTCAGTTTAAGGTCACGAGAAGGACCGAAGGTGCTAGGAATAATTTTAGGTCTTGTTAAGGACCCATGAGTCCATTTAAGGTCATGAGGAGGACCGAAAAGGCTAGGGATAATTTTAGGTCATTTTGTGGACTGGTGAGTCAGTTTAAGGTCATGAGGAGGACTGGAGGTGTTAGGGATAGTTTTAAGCCCTGTCGGGGAGTGGTGAGTCGATTTAAGGTCATGAGGAGGATTGGAGGTGCTGGGAATAGATTTTGGTCATGTCGGGGACGAATAAGTCAGTTTAAAGTCATGACGAGGACTGAATGTGCTAGGGGCTGTTTTAGGTCATGTCGAGGACTGGTGAGTCAGTTTAGGGTCACAAGGAGGACTGGAAAGGCTAGGAACAATATTAGGTCGTGTCGGGGACCGGTGAGTCAATTTAAGGTCATAAGGAGGACCAGAGGTGCTAGGGACAGTTTTAGATCATGTCGGAGACCGATAAGTCAGTTTAAGGAGGATCGGAGGTGCTAGGAATAGTTTTAGATAATGTCAAGAACCGGTGAGTCAGTTTAAGGTCATGAGGAGAACTAGAGATGCTAGGGACAATTTTAGATCATGTTGGGGACTGGTGAGTCAGTTTAAGGTCATGAGGAGGATCGGAGGTGCTAGAGATAGTTTTAGGTCACGTCGAGGACCGGTGAGTAAGTTACGGTCATAAGGAGGACCGGAAAGGCTTAAAAAAGGGGGGGGGGGGGGACATTTATTCAAAAAGAGGGGCTAAAAAGGGGTATAAAAACATGGAGGCTGTTGTTTTTAAAAGGTGGTGGCTTGTACTATGTTGCCGTAGATAAGTGGCGGCTTGTATATGGATATCACGGCCGAATATAACTTTTGAAGAAACTAGGTGGCCTGGATAATTAAATGTTGCGGCCTGGGTCAAGTATACAGAACACAAGTTCTGATACAGGTTCGAAATTCTTCATTCGCGCGAACATTTAAGCAGTTGTCTTTTCTCTCCTTCGACCTTCTCTGTCTCTCTCTCTCTCGGCTCTAGCTCTTACTCTCTCTCTCTCGAGCCCCCTCTCTCGACTCTTGCTCTCACTCTCTCTCTCTCTCACGTTCTCTCTCTTAATTTTTGGAACCAAAGATATTTCTCTTCTCTCTCTCCTTTTGATTGTGTTTTCAATTCTCATGGGTGGTTTTGGCTTTGGATTCGTTAGGGAGGAGGGTGGCGGCGCAAGTGGAGGTGAGGTTAGAGGTGATGGTGGCGGCCAAGAAGCCACGGTTGAGGAGGAGGTGCCAGGGATGCCGGGGGTTTTTGACCCAGTGACATATCACCCAGCACCTCACCAACTATGGAGGCCAGCCATGAAGCGGCTTGTCATACCCAACGTGGTGAAGGAGCGAGAGGTCCCCTTTCTACGTCGTGTCGATCACCTTTCTTCCCGGAACCTCGAGGTATGCCAAATTTTTTTCGTGTTTGATCATTTCGTATGATATTACATGCACTTGAATTTTTCTTGAAACTGTGCTTGAATTGATTTTTGTTTGAATATTGGAATTTGAATTCGGATGGATTATCATTTGGGATTAAACTAGAGTTTTGAGTTTGACCGAAAATGTGGACTTAACTAGGTTTAGACCCTTGACTCAGATGAATGGATCCTTGCTTTGGAGTACGGGACTCTTGAACTTGGACGAAGAAAGCCTCTTAAATCAAATATATGAACTAACTCGATTAAAACAACTTTAAACTGACAAGAAAAAGAGTTGCAGTGTGTGTTAGGTTTAGGCTTGATTTTTGGATTCTGGATTTAGATAAAGGTGGATTGAGTCGAGTCTAGGTGAACGTTGGACGGGTTTTTGAATTGAGGTGAATCTATGGATAAACCTTTAAAAACAACAAGCTTAGATTCGTAAAATGATTTTGGGGTGGATTTGAATTTTGAATCGGGCTAGGTCTGAAGGAAAAAAGGAAAATGAATCGGGGCAAATGTTTAAGTTGAATAGAAACTATGTTAGAACGTGGGTTCGGAGCGCATTTGGATCGTATTTTGGGAGACTATGTTGATTTTGAGAAAATGGAATCAAGGATTAGAAGGTCGGTTTGAATTTGAAGTTTGAGCACCGAGTTGAAATTGATTTTGATTTTGAAGTGAAACATAATTAGGTTAAAGTTGGGTTGACTGGGGTTTGCATTTGAGATTGTTGAGGTTAAGTTTGGTTGAATCAACTGTTTTTGAGAGGATGAAAACCGTGTCGGGTTTTCAAAATTGAGTTTGGGGATGGGTTTGTAATGAATGAGGGACTAGTTTAAAAGTAAAAAGGTTGGTCATTATATCAAAAAATTAAACATTTGAATCTTGAATCAAATCGGTTGTTCATCTGAATTTTGAGTTGGGGTGGGTTAAGATTGTCCCGTTGTTGACGAAAGGGTATTGATTGGATTGAATTTGCTTAGAAATGAGGACGAGATTTTCAAACTTGACTTAGTGTATTTTCGAACTTGACTTAGCGTATTTTCAAACTTGACTTAATGTGGGGGTTCTGCTTTTATATCCTATCATTGCTTGTTTGTTATAATTCTCGTTTGTTGTTTTGTTTTGTTTATTTTATCTTTCGTCTACTGATTTTGTTGATTCATTTCAGGCGATCAAGCGTATTCGAGGTTTCGGCGGTTCTTCTGATGTTTTGGAGTGGCACACTGCCCTGCCTCCACGTTGCCGAATGATTGTTAACAGAGCCGACTTTGAAGGATTTATAAGGGTGCTAGACGAGACCAGCAATGACAGATTCACCCTTACGACACTTTCAGGGAGATGGTGGGACACTACCAATACTTTCCATCTTTCGACGTTCGAGATAGCTCTCACCCCTCTTGACTTCGATCTTATTACCGGGATATGAGTCGGTGGTGATCCCATCTCTTATGATCTCGATATCTGTGAGAGTCCCGCTGCACTTTCTCAGCCATGTGCCCCCATCCATCGACAAGGGGAGCATCCGATATACGTGGCTAAGGAGGACTTTCCCCCACTTTGTCTGTTCTGAGCCCCATCACTACGAGTGGGTAGCTCGTGCATTCTTCTCTACATGTTCGGGATAGTCCTATTTCCTAAATTAGAGAACATGGTACACTTGCATTACCTGGCTGCCATGCTAGCGGTTGATGAGATCAGCTATTTTGACTTGGGTGGTGCTACACTAGCCACACTATATGGATATATGAGTGCTGCCACAAGGACTTCTGACTTGAGCGTTGGTGACTATTGGCATATCGAAGAGGTATAATCGTTTTCTCTGTTTCTGCCTTCTTTTTCTCTATTCCATATCTGCATATCTGAATTAACTATACTGGTCCTTCTTCTTAATCTTTATAGTTGTGGGCATATGAGTTCTTAGACATGCATCAGCCCTTGAACTCCTATGATGATCATTTGGTGATCCCTAGAGCAGCTAAGTAGGCTAGGCGCTTCCGAGGTTCAAACCTAGAGGGAACGACATTGATGATGACAGGCATTTCTTGGACACTCTCACTTCTGATCAGGTTCATCACCATATATCTACTTATCTCTTCCTTTTAGTTCTTCTGCTATGTAAATCCTGCTCACTAACATGTTTTGCCATTTTTCAGGTCCACTGGGATATTTGGGTAGGCATAAAGGAGCGGGCAGGGGTCGACCTGATGTGGAGCTGTGAGGTTACCCGGACCCGCGTCTTACTTGAGGGACCATTCTACTGTGAGTGGTACATCGGTGGGCGTGCTGTTCGGCAATCCTTAGAGTACGACCACTTCTGTATCCCGAGGGCTCCTCCGATCGGGATGCACCAGACTGAGTCCCTTCGTACTGCGGAGATCATTCGTACCATGGTGGGAGTTAATGCCGCCCTTCGTACTGTGGAGATCATTCGTGCCATGGTGGGAGTTAATGCCGCCACACTGATTGAGGATGCAGTCCACATTTATGCTGCCTTTGCCAGAGAGAGACTGATGCTAGCCATGGGACCTAGAGCTGTTCGATGAGCCCCTCCCCCTGCTGCTCCTAGTCCTATTAATCCCGAGCTTTCATGGATAATGGATACCTTCGTGGATGGGGACCTTCATCAGATCTGGGTTCCCGAGCTAGTGGCCCTAAAGATTCTCCTACCCTCAACGCTGAGCAGGTACGACATCCTTTCTTCTATTCTTAATACTGTTATTTGTATCTGACTGTGATGACTTGATTGCACTGATTCCCATATCTGACTGATTCCCATGTCTAATTGATCCTGACACTTGATTTCACTGACTTGTTTCTTCTCTTGATAGATGCCACAAGAGTGGTGCGACTAGTCCCTCCGATTGATCACCAGGTTTACGGTGTTGGTCCGTCGCTGGGATGTAGCCTTTCATGCTTGAGGTGAGGAGCCTCCCGCCCCTCGTAGTAGCCTAGCTGTGGTACATCTTTACTCGGCATATCTCTTTTACTTCTGTATTCTTCTGTTCTTCTATTTATGCATATCTAACATACGTTTTTTCCTTCTTTCAGCGTGACTGAGGTGGTGGTCCTAGAACTCAGGGTGGCCATACCGCACTTGCTGTTCCAACTGCACACTCAGGATGGACCTCTGCATCTACTTCTGCTGCTGCTGCTTCTACTGCTAGCACTTCTTCTATAGTTCGGACCTCCAATGCGGTTCGAACAGGCATGGAGGAGGAGATGGGCTCAACGGGGTCATTTTCCAAGAAGTCTTCCCAGGGCGGCTATGTGGCTCGGAGAAAAAGGACTCGACAAGAATGACTTAGTTTCTGATGACTTTTATTTCTTTTCACTTCATACACGGAGGCTTGCATGCCTATTCTTGCTTGGGCTTGTGTGCCCGATTGATACATTCTCATATTCTGTTTTGATGCATTACTGGTTCTAATTCACTACCTTGACATACTGATACTCAACAAACATGCACAGACACACTGTTCCCTCCATACTGATATACTGCTTTGACACACATGCACAGTTACCATGGATAGGCCTTTATGCCCCTTGATTATTCTTTTGGCCTGCGTGCCGTGATGTACACTTTACATTACTGTTGCATTTGATGAGTTGGGCCTTCGTGCCCCTTGGATTACATTTTGGCTTATCATGGATGTTTGAACCTCTTATGATATGAAAACTTTTCTCAAATGTTCAACTTTTAATTATGCATGACATGTGTTTTATGAGTTGTGAATTATGTGATATGAACTATTTTTCCTTGTTGTGAGTTGCTTATACGTCGCTAAGACGTTTTGAGGTATGCTGAGAAAACAAGGAGGGGCTGTCCAAATTTTTTGTATAAAAATATGGCGGCTGTGAGGAACAAAGTCACGGCCGTGCCTTTTGAAACTGGCAGCCTGAACTTATGTGAAAAATAGTTCACAGCTTGGATTTTTATTGTTACTTATGCGAAGTTCAGTAGAAATAATGTGATGGCCATGAGAAAAAAAAAATTTGGCGCGAAACTTCAGGTAGATTCTGGGTTTCCCTCCTTTTTCAACTCTATAAAAGAGTGACACTACTCTAGACCTTATTGTTCTGTACACTTGGCATTTTCCTTGCATTCTTCATGGCCCACTCCTATAACAACTCCTTGTTGGCTTGGATGGGTGACTTTTCTCTGGTCGAGCGGAGGAACTTCTTCAATTTTAGCCTAAATGCGCCATTCTCCTTGCGAAGCATAAGGGTTGATTGGCATCTACTTCGAGGGGTCACCCAATTGTGGGATCCCAAAGTGCACGTCTTTTGCTTCGGTATTAAAGAGTTATGTCCTACCGTAGAGGATTTCTCTGCTATCCTCGAAATCTCGAGTCGCGATGAAGTGATAGTCCTTGCTCCTTTCTCGAGTGCTAGAGACAAGTTAATGTAGCTTTATGGTTTTTCTCGTCGTGAGGCTGCTTTGATTACTCATGGTGGATGCCTCAACGTGGCTCAGATTGTAAACCGCTTTGGCCCGCAGGGGTCCCTTGGCGACTTCCCTCTTCAGCTTCACCGTAGGTACGCTCTGTGCATTTTTCTTTTGGCTCGTTTCTCCTGAGACCTTTAGATGGGCAGGCTAGCTCTTCCTTGGTAGATGTGGCTTATCGAATTCATGAGGGTCGGGACCCTGTCCCGTTGATTTTGGCTGAGACACTTCTGGGGCTTGATGGAGTCTATGCTGGGGGTGCTCCTTATTTTGCTGGTAGTACACTCTTGCTGCAGTTATTCACTCATCTCTCATTTTTCTATATTCTCTCGAATTTTTCCACTCATCTTTTCTTTTTCTGTATTCTATCAAAATTTTCCACTCAGTTCTCCTTTTTCTTTATTTCTCTCAGGTTTGGTTGATGGAGAAGGTGAATTTGCTGGATAAGCCTGTGTTTGATACCTACAGCATTAAGACCTTTATTCGCCGTCCGGTCTACCAACTTTGCTCCACTGAAGCTGATTGGAAAGATTATCTGAGTTCTTTGACTGGGGAGGACATCTCTTGGCTATTCCCTTGGCTGAAGATATCTTCTATAAATGTTTCTACTACCGATCACTCAGGGGTTCTGTTGGTCAGCTTGAAGCTGGCCACCTTCTATCATCCTTTCATTGCATTCTTCGCCAGTTTGGGCATATCTAGATTTATCCCAAGACTTCTATGAGCCATATGCACTGTCATCCTCACCGGGCCCCTTTCCTGGGTCAATATCAGCAGGCTTGGTCTTCTCGACTAAGGATACCAGTTGGTAGGGACTTCGATATCAAGGTTTATGAGGTTTATAGGGTTTGGCTGCGGATAGAGATAAAGTGCGAGGTAGTACAAGGAGGTGATGCAAAGAGAAGGAGGACTTGACTTCTTTTGATATGTCTCAATATCTATGTTCGCTTTCCTTTTTAGCTTTTTAAAATGAGAACTTGCGAGTCTGTCTTATATCTTTTGAAATCTGTATCGGTAAACTCATTAGTGAAAATTTCTCCACTTTTGGTTTGTGATGGTTCTTTTTTGTTTTTAAAATTATATTCTTACAACATAATCACTTTATTAAAGAAATTTAAAACAAGCTTTTGTATTAATTAACTACTTGAAACATGGTTACAAAGGGAGAATTCTGAACAAAGATTTAGGCCGAACTTCTGACAGAAGCTGCCTACGTATCCCAAATAAGGAAATCAAGCCATAACATAGTTCAAGGCATGGGTTACACTCGGGTATAGAGAAAACATTCCCATCTAAATCCATCAGAATTGTAGCACCTCCAGATATTAGGGTTTTAATAAGATAGGGTCCGGCCTAATTGGGTTTAAACTTGCCCCTAGGGTCGAAAATCAGAGCTCTAATTTCTTTGAGGACCAAATCACCTTCTTTCAAGTTTTGGGCCTTAACTTTTTTGTTGAATGCTTGAGCTATCCTCCCTTGATACCCCTAAACATGAAACCGCGCTCTGAGTCTCCTTTCATCAAACAGGAGTAACTCTCTGAATCTGTCCCTCCGCTATTCTGACTCGGGAATACTACTCTCGGCCAGTATTCTCAAAGACGGGATTTCCAATTCGATAGATAGGATTGCTTCCATTTTGTAGACCAAACCATAGGGCGTTGCTTTAGTAGAAGTTCTAATCAATGTCTGATATCCCCAAAGCACAAATGGTAGCTTTTCTGGCCAATCTCTACTTCCCTCTATCATTTTCTAAAGGATCTTCTTCACATTCTTATTTGCGGCTTCCACAGCCTCATTAGTTTATGGTCTGTATGGTGAGGATTTGTAACTAACAATCTGGTATTCCTCCAATAGATCCAAAACTTCTCCCTGAAAGTGGAAATCGTTATCAGAAATTATCTCATGTGGGACTCCGTACTGATATATGAGATTTTCTTTGATGAACCTAACTATTTGGGAGGCTTTCAAGACTGAGTAAGAGGCCGCTTCGACCCACTTTGTGAAATAATCAATTTCCATGAGAATAAACTCGTGCCCACCTTGGGTGTAACCTTCCCTATGACGTTGATTCCTCAAATCGAGAATAGCCAAGGCGAGGTCATGTTATACAGTTGAGATGGCGGTACATGCATGAGGTTTGTGTGAATTTGGCATTTTCGGCATCTCCGGACAAACTGATGGTAGTCTGCTTCCATGGTTATCCAGAAATATCCTTCGCATAGGATCTTTTTAGCCAGCATCATCCTGCTCATGTGAGGTCCGCAAACTCCTCTATGAATTTCTCTCATTACCTCATGTCCTTCATTTGTGTCAATACAAAGTTTATTAACTCTCAAATATCATCTCTTGTACAGTTTTTCCCCACAGATTATGAACCATGCAGTGAGTCTCCTAATAGCTCTCTAGTCCTTCTTATTGGCTTGACTCGGATATTCTCCCTTCTCGATGAATTTCCAGATGTCATGATACCATGGTAACCCGTTATTGGTTTCTTGGGTCATAGCGATGTTGTTGATTGCAGGTAAATCCTTCTGTTGAGTCTCTAAGGGCCTCATTCTTTTCTCGGGTTGTACATCTATCATTGATGCTAGAGTAGCCAGGGCATTGACGAATTTGTTCTACAATCTTGGCACATGAATGAATATTACGCTTTCAAAGCAGGGGATCATTAGCTCGAGTTCTCGTTGATACTGAATCAGCTTTTCTTCTTTGACTTTCTACTCTCCCTTTGCCTAGGATATAGCCAGAGTCTAGTCTCCCATGACCTCCAACTTCTTTTCCCTTAGTTCTAAGGCAGCTTCCAATCCAGCTAAGCAAGCTTCGTACTCGGCCTGATTGTTAGTAACCTCAAAATTCAACTTAAAAGCCAAAGGGATACGAGAATTATCCGAGGTAACAAGGAGTATCCTTATCCCATAACCGTATTGGTTTGAGGCCCCATCAAAATAGAGGGTCCATTGATCCTTCTCAATTTTCAGCACCTACTCATCAGGAAACTTAAATTCAAGCTCTTTTTCTTCGTTGAAAAGATGATTGGCTAAGAACTCAGCAACAGCTCTCCTTTTTATTGATTTCCTCATGCTATACTACAAATCAAACTCGACAAGCATCAGCAACCACTGAGCCAACTTTCCTATCAATGCTGACTTTTCAAATAGGTATTTGAGCGAATCTATTCTTGAGATTAGAATGACACAGTATGCCAACATATAGTGGCGTAACTTCCTGGATGCCCAGACTAACGCCCAGCAAGTCTTTTTCAAAGGCATATACCGTCGTTCGCATTCGGTCATCTTCTTACTCAAGTAGTAGACAGCTCTTTCTACCTTGGCTTTGTCTTCCTGTGCAAGCATACATCCCATTGCTGAATTAGTCACTGATAGGTATAGTATCTGTAACGGCCCGATACGTGTTTATTTTTATGATTTTATGTTTTCGGTTAAGTGAGGAGACAGAATTAAATTTGGGCGTGGGTGTTATAAAATTTTGCTCGTTAATGGTTGAATTAACAACATGTGAAAGTGCAATTGAGATACAAGGTAACGAACGATGTTGATATGGCTATGATAATGAATAAATCGAAATATATAAATGTGAGCAAAGTTGGAGGTTTGAGTTGAATTTTGAAAGAAATTCGCAGAATTTAGGTTTAGAGATCACCGCTCGAGCGGTGCGGGTCCGCTCGAGCAGACTATCGAGAAATGCTTAGACAATTCTAGAACATTAAAGAAGGTTGGGAATATTGCTCGTTAATGGTTGAATTAATAACATGTGAAAGTGAAATTGAGATACAAGGTGAGGAACGATGTTGATATGGCTATGATAACGAATAAATCGAAATATTTAAATGTGAGAAAAGTTGGAGGTTTGAGTTGAAATTTAAGAAAATTCGTAGAATTTAGGTTCAGGGATCACCGCTCGAGCGGTGGGGGTTTTCTCGAGCAGACTATCGGGAAATGTTTAGACAATTCTAGAACATTAGAAGAGGGTTGGGAATATATATATATATATA
>JAULJZ010107796.1:0-11647 GCA_032270985.1 Heliamphora pulchella
ACCAGAATCAATCCGTGACAACGGATCGGACACGGTTCAGTTAACGGTTCTAACCAAAATTCAATAAAATATATTTCTAAGCAAAATAAATACATTTTGATGATCTAAATCGTTTATTTTATTATTTTTAATTTATATAATATTACTATAAAAAATTAAATTAATCAGATATCTTTAACAACCAAAATAAATCACATTTGTGATAATAAAATAAATAATAAAATAGACATCATAGTTTATTTTTATTAACATAAATGTGATTTATTAAGACAGTTAACGATCAGATAGGACCAAACTGAATATTAAGACCGGTCCGGTTCGATTTGGAACCGTGAAATTAAACTAGAATCGAGAATTGAACCGTTCAAAACGATTTTTAAAAATTTTAATCTAAAATCGAACCGTGACAAATAAAAATCGAACCGGACCATACGAATCGGATCGGACCAAACTAAATTATCAATTTTTTTGAATTTTTTTTTGTGCAGCCCTAGATGGAGGTGGTAGCAACGACAGTAATTTCTTCTAATCTCTCTCTTTTTAAATTGTTTTTTTTTTGCTCTGATTTTTTTTCTACTCTCTCTCTCTCTCATTATTTTTTTAAAAAAATTGTCATATGTCCTATTTGCATTTTATTTTATTTGTTGGTGTATCCTTTCTCTTTTTATTATCTTTTTTCACTATTTTATTCTTTTTGAGAAGTTCTTTCAAATATGGACGTTTTTTAAAACGGCACAGATAGATCAACCCTATAACGTCAAAGTTAAAGCTAAGCAACTATCTTTGGCATTTAGTAAGTCCGTCCGTTATAGGTGGGTGGAGATTATATTATCTTTCTATATGAATTTGAACGAAAGATGGCGATGAGTGCTTCTCACGATGATCGTTTTTTTTTTTCTTATTTGTTTCTCATTTGTTATGTGTGTTTTAATAATACTTTTTTACGAGGAGATTTGTGTCCCCAAATGTTAGGTTTTTTTGCGTTGGGGCTTATTTCTCTTCTTTTAATAGGATATTTTGCTGTATTCGGTGTAGTTCTTTGTAAAGTTAATTGATTTTATATTGTGAATTTAAAATATTTTTAAATTATTAATATTTTATAATAAATAAATAAATAAATATTGAAAAGGAGGCGGCTTTAAAGTTGCACCCCAAAACCAAGACAGAGACACAAGAAAGTGCGAGGAATAGGAATAGGAATAGGAATAGGATCTCTCTCTCTCTCTCTCTCTCTCTCTCTCTATTACACAGAAAACTGTCCAGTTGCCTAGGGACCCCAAACTAAGGTCCTGAATTTTGACTTTTTAATTTTTTAGTTAAAAATATTAAAAAATTAAAATTACTTATTTAATAAAATTATAAAAAATTTAAAAAATTAAATTAAAATACAGAATTTTAAAATGTTTTATTTAAATTTTTATCACTTTTAAAATATAATAATACTCATTATTAATAACTTATTTATTACAACTACTAACTATACATAATTATTAATATTAAATAAATCAAAAAATAAAATTGTCTATTTTAAATAAAAAAATAAAAAATTAACTTTTTACCAAAACAATTAATTTCAAAAAAGTTAAGTTATAAAACAATTTACTTTGAACCTAATTTAACCTTTTGACTAAAATACAAAAAAATAAAAAAACTAGCTTTTAAACTAGTTGCCAATCGAGCCCTTATCATTCGAGTCATTAGCCGAGCTTTTTGAGTCATTTTTAATTTTTTTTATTACTAATTTTAATAATAAAGTATAAATTTTTTTATATATTTACAATTTTTATTATAATCAAATTATTATTATTATTTTTTCAATAAATAACTAATTTAAGAACTTTTTTTTCTTGAGCTGGGTGGCCGCCGACACGTGACGACAAATCGACTTGGAATCATGACATGCATGGAAGCATCGAGAGCATGCATGGACACAGAGGGAACAACCGGGTGGAGCTAGAATGTGGCGAGAGTTCTCTGTTTCGAAAATTTTACATAATTTATTTTATTGCATTGAAATTTGTTAGCACATGTAAGAATTTCGAAGCACTAAATTTGTGCTCCTTTTAGATTTTGATTCGATTTTTAGAAATTGTTTGATTATATTGATGTTTGCATTATGTTAACATCTGTATCATATTTTGTACCTTGCATATGTGCATTTGTTCTAAGAATTACGTTTTGGTTTGATTCCTAACAAAGAGGTACGTAGGCAGCTCGATGAAAATTCGAGTATGACCAATATCATATGTATGTTTGTATGTTTATGACCTAAGATTGATGACTCGGTCAAATGGATGTTATCTCTTGATCTTTAATATAACTTGCATCAAGCGTTGCTATGCAAATTACATTAAAGAGGGGCAACTGTAGACACTCCAATTTGATCATGCCAATTTTAGGTTGATCTGGATGAATTCGATGGTGAAAACAAGTGGAACGGTGTTTCTGAACAATCCTTGAAAAATAATCAAAGCCTAGTAATTTGAACTCAATGATCAAAACTTTCAAACTAATGAAATCACCATGAATCGCCACTTGAACTGTGGGATCGCTAACTTTGATTATGGCGACCCACACAAGAACCTCTTGAAAATCATAGTCAAAGTGGCTCTTGCGACATTTGAACTATGGAGTTACCAACTTTAATGTGGCGACTGCCATAAGAAACCCTGTAAACTTGATGTTTGTGGTGACCGTTCATTCTAAACCTGGCGACTGTCAACTCCAAATGACCTAACGTGTCTCAAAACGTGTTAGTACCCCATTGGTTGAAGAACTCTATAAATACTGTACCTCTTGTACAATTTTAGGGGGACAGTTCTGATTGCGGAGTTCTGACAGGTTGAAAGATAGAAGATTTCTAACATCGACATTCTGTCAAAGTACCGAGAGACTGATTACCAATATCGAAACCCTGACTTACTTATACTTGGATTAGAACACTGCTCGAGTATTTGGACTACCGATTACCATTTTTCGACTCGGGAATTCACTTGCGATCCAGGTATTCTGTTCGAATCCCTGATTTTTCTATCTCCATTTTTTATTTCTTAGAGTAACTGGGTTAGTTTCAACCTTTTATTCCACATGCTTTAAATAGTACCACTTGCATAGCCGATTCAATTATCTTGTTTTATATAATTAGATCGTGAATTTTTATTTGTTTATACTAAACATGTTTATATTAGGTTAAATTAGTTACATTCATGTTTATATTACCCGCATTGTACATTTGTACTTAACACGTTAATTCATCAAAGTTGTGCTAATATATTTGACAATTATAACTTACGGTATTGTTGTTGTCATAATCAATGCACTTATATTCATATAGTTGTAATTGTCAATATTACATCCATATTTTCTAATTAAATAGTTATTTTGCCATTACATAATAGTTTTTATTTTAATATATTATCTTTTGTTTAAATCATTTCTAATTGTATTTATTTTATTTTTTTTCTTTTATTTTGTTCAATAACAAAATTCGCAAAATCTCTTAATTTTAACTTAATTTCCTCTTTTATAGCATTTATTTTACTTTTCCTTTATTTTGTTCAGTTTTCGTATAGAACCTATAAAATCCTCGATAAATAGTTAAATTCTTTTTTTAAAAAAAGTCATAATTCTAATTAGTTTAATATCTTTTTCTTTTGAAACCCTTTAATTTTGGTTTAATTTTTTTTTAAAATTTTCTTTTATTTTCTTTTCTTTTGATTAAATTTTTGAGCTTTCTTTTACCATACTAGTATATAAAATTCTTATTATTAGTCTTTCATTGTTTTCTTTTAATCTTTTAATATAAATTTTCATATTTTTTTTTTATTTTAGTTTATCTTTTCTCTCTAGTAGCAGTTAATCATATTAATATAAATTTAGATTATTTGATATGGTAATTGTAAAGTATGCTTTATTTATTTTATTTAAAATCATGTTTAGAATAATCTAAGTTATCTTAGTTATTTGATGATATTGTTAGCAAATTCATATTTATTTTAGTATAATTTGAATTTAATGACTTTTAGTATATTTTTGTTCTTTTATTTTAATCATGCTAATTTAGGTGATATTGTATGCGAGTTTGCTCCATGTATCCTTTAATTAGAAATTAGATGCCGTACAAGTTATGATTTTATTTTCTTATTTACTTTATTTTGGCATTCTATTAACATATGCTATGTATTTTTCTTATTTGATTTTGGATGTTCTTTCTTTGCTCTCATCTTCTATATTTGCATGCATTTAAAAAATCAAATTAAGAATCAATAATGATTAGTAAAGGTCAACCTCACGGTTGGGCGAACTGGGTGCTTAACACATTTTCCGGTTCGTAACTTAACTCCCAAACCCTTGTTTTCTCTGATTAACGTTTTAAAGATCAGTAGCCTATTTTTATTTATTTATATTTTTTTCAAAAATCAAGTGGCGATTCCATTTTTAACGAAAAAAGTTTTCAAAATTTAGTTTTCAAGATAGTAAAATATTTTCTAAATATTTTTTGAATTCCCTTATTTTTTAACTCAAAAAGCTCAAATTCTAGTACCACAACACCTACATCATTTGTATTTAAGGGTAATAATACTGACACCCACTCTATTCTCTGAAATATTACTGTACTATTTTACATTTTTATTTTTATAACACTTAGATCCAAAAATTAATTTTCGTTAACTTTTTAAACGGAAACACTATTGAAACAGTTTTTTTAATTTTTTTAGTTTTTTTTTTTTTGGTTTAAATGCAAAATCTTATTTAAAAATAAAAAACTATTAAATACAAAAATATTTAACATAAAATTTATTAATTTATTTTTATTTTTGTATTTAGTAATTTTTTATTTTTTAATTAGAAATCTTTAAATAAGATTTTGTAATTAAACAAATAAAATAAAATAAAATAAAAAATAAAAAAAAACTATTTCAACAGTGACAAACTGTGATTTCTGTTTGAAAAGTTAATGAAAGTTAACTTTTAAACTTAAGTGTTACAAAAATAAAAATGTAAAAGAATGTAGTGATATTTTAGATAATATAGACGGTATCGGTGCTATTACTTTTAAATACAATAGGTGTAATTTACCTTCAATTAAAATATATCTCAATCCTTCAACCATTGTAAAGAGAGGGAGAACACATTTTTATAAGAACGAATTATCAACTTAGATTTGAGTTAAAATGTACCTCAACCGTTCAAAAAAATATTATTTTTAAAAAAGTGAGCTCCCTGATTTATTTATTTATTATTATTATTATTATATTTCACTTTTTATGTTCTGTTTGGTTTTATTTGTTTTACTTTTGATGGAGAAATGGATATATAAAGTTAGGGAGATGAACATAATTTTAATTATTAAATTAATTAATAAAATATATTTGTAATTAGAATTTGAGTTTTTTTCTTTAAAAATAAACATACATAAAGCCATGCATTTTATTTATCTTCCTTCTTTCATTATTTTGTTTTAAAATTTTGCGTCCTACTTTTTTATTTAATATTGATTCTTTATTTTTAAATTATTTTCTTTTTTAGTTTAGTGGCAAATATGTTAAAGTAAAAACAAAAGAAAGTGGTCTTTTGCAATTTGATTGGCTGATCCCTCTAGAACTCTTAGAATATATTAAAAACTTGATTCCAAAATAATTGATTGAGAATAATTCAAATTTAAATTCTATGTCTAAAAATTTACCCTTTTGACCATATGCATTTGATGGTGGTTTGGAGCTTACAAATTTCAGAAAAAAAACTAATTTTTGTTTGTTGTATCCAACTTATTATTCTTTTCTTTGTCCTTTTCCCTTTTTTCTTTGGGCTAAAAAAGTCCTAAAATCAACCATACAATCATTGGGCCTCAATTTATATCCTCAGACTAATGAAGAAGCCTAGTTTTTGAGATCACATCCATCTTTTTTTTTTTTTAGAGATTGGTGTAATAATCCAAAGGAATTATAGGCCTAAAAACAGTGTGGTTTAAAAATTTAAATTCAAATTATTAATAAAAATTTATATATTTTTATATCTATCAACGTAAATTAGTAGTGACCGAATAGTTTGAATCAAAGTTATGAGTACCGTACTGTTCGGTATTGGCTGATACATACCATTTTGGAGCAAAGTAGATATGCTAATTATTTAATTTTGTACCTTTCAAAATATCGCCTTACCATACAATACCAGCCTATATCGGGTATGTATCTGTTCATAATTATTATTATTTTTTTAAAAAAAAACTTACCTTATTTTTTTATTTTTATACTCTACTTCAACATTCAAATATAACATAAATAAAGAGTTCTAAAACTCGGCAATGTTAATTTATCATAACAATACTAAATATTACATTTATATCATTTTAAAATTAACTATCTTATTATAAATAATAAAATTTAAAATTAATCTAAATTAATTAATTGATATATTGTATTAGGTAGGTGTTTGTGTTGTGTTAAAATATTTATTTTAAAACAAACTATATGTAATATTTTATAGTGATAAATTTAAAATGATATTCGGTATTTTACATGTATTAGTACATACCATAAAAATTAATACTCTATCCAATACGAAATTCAAAATATTGGTCTGAATATAAAGTTTAACAAATTCCAAAAATTTAAATTCAAAGAATCATGCCTTTGTCACGTGACCCAAAGACTTAAAATAATTATTCATTTAAGTACCAATAGAAGTCTCAGTAGCCAAGATGAGGATGGTTGCTGAACAAAGACTTAATCATGAGACAAGGAATTGGGGAGAGTTTAGGTGGAATTTATTTCAATGGGAAAAGGACCAATAGAAGGAAGCCTTGGCTGCCACAAGTTTGAAGATGCTAGTTAACCATCAGCAAAATCTTCTCAAGGCCCTGATTGGCTATTAAAACTTTTTTTAAAATTTTTTAGCTAAAAATGTAAAAAAGTTAACATGATCGGTTTTGCGAGGAGCGTTCTTGAATAAAATAACACTATTTTTTTGGTGATTTTTGTAATGGCAAAAAATCAGGTGATAAAAATCTATCTTGCCATTGCAAATGTTTTGTTACGGTAATTTTCGATGCAAATATGTTTTGTGACTATTAATTTAGCCTATGTTTGGCCTTAATTTTTTTTAAAGTTTTTGGCTTAAAAGTCTTTTAAAAACCCAACTGGTTTGGCCTCCTATTAAAATTAATTATTTTTTAAAACATCTTTTCACATATATTTTTTATGAAAAAACTAAAAAATCAAAAAGCCTATAAAAAAAAACTAGGCCAAACATAGGCTTAGTTCAATTACTATTCACAGTTCCATTAATCAAGTATTTGTGGTTGCACAACTATTTAAGTATTTAGGATGAAATTTTTGCAGTAAAAAAACAGTTTTTAAAAGAGATTTAAAAAATTTTTTTTTTTTGGGGGGCTTGAGCCCAACCCTTCGGAAATTGTCGGCTATTAAGTTATAATGTTTGATATATTTAAAAAGTTTACTATTTTTTTTAAAAAAATTTATACACATCCCAAATACATTTGTTTGAATAAAATAATTATAATACACTCGATTAAAAAGATAAACTTTACTCCTAAAAACAAAAACATGTTAATATCTCAAATCCTACCGTTTCAAACAAAACCTAAAGGTGTATTAGATATTCGAACAAAAAAATGAAAAAACTACCCAAAATAAATTATTCAAGAAAATTTATCTTTTTTTTTCTTTTTTATTATTAAAAAATAGCTAAATTTCTTAAAAACTAAGCCTTTTTAACATCCTCACCAAGAGTAGAATCTCCTAAATATATATTTTTTTAAAGTGGCTCGATTGTCTCTAGTGACCGGTTGTCATTTGGATTGAACTAGTCTAATTCAATTGCACGAGGCTCTCATTGATTTCGTTTCGGTAATTAGAGCCAATATTATCGGTTAATGCACAACATGCATCATTCTTTTTCTTGCCAATAAATATAATTTGTTTAGACACTCAGTCTTCGTTTGACTATTAATTTTAAACCAGTTTAGAGTTATTTTTTTGACTTTTGACTTAAAATTCAAAAAATTAAAAAATTTCATTTTTTAACTCGCAACTTTTAACGTATTTGTTTTTAAGCTTTTTGATTTTTTTCATAATAATTTTTAATTTTACCCTTTTACATATAAAATTACACAAATTCAACCAAACAATTATACCCCAGTTCATTTACGTTGAATGGCAACTATGAGATTTCACATTGAACTTATTTAGCTTTTTTGGTAATTTAAAAATTACTATTTTGCAATAGAAACATGACGACTCATTTTTATCGAGTGATTATAAAATAAAAGGTGGCTCACATTATCTCAGTTGTGATCATTTATTTTTTAAAAATATCACGTAATATCACTTACATAATACTCCAAGAGCATTTAATAATTTTCCTCGGCCATGGGCTTTAATCACATTGATTCCCATGCAAAGTAAAGATCTCCCTTTTTTAGGTTGTTTCATGGAAATGGTAGTCACCACGCATGCTTTATCCTTTCTTTCTGTTTTTTTTTTGTTGAATAAATTTTTTCCTCTTCCAAATAGATGTACTTTTCTTTCAATTCTAGTTAAAGTAACCCCAAAGATTATTTAATTGGGAAAAGCACTGTCACTAGCAATTATTCAATGTTTTTAAAAGCAGTTCTAATTGGTGCTCGAACTTTATATTTATTGATGTATTTAATATGTATGATACATTTTTTTTTGCTGAAATTTGTTAGATACTCCCGGAGTGTTATGTGACATTACTTGCGTACGTAGTACTCTCGACAAATAAAAATAAGAATATGACAAAAATACAACATAAACAATGTCATATGGTATGAAAACACTCGATTTTGAAAGCATACTAAGTGAGTCACCCATGTCTCCTACCTACTAAACAAAGATGGATCAACGTTATTTCACGCGGAGTGTTTTTTGCTACATAATTGAATGAGAGCACCACGTGGCATGGTGCTCCGAAACTACCGAATAATTACTTTATTTTTTTTTGATATTTTACCTCATGTGTGAATATATCTCATCCATTAATTTAAGAGAGCATCGCTCATAGAGCATTCAATAATTGCTCTACTACGAGAAGTAATTATTCGATATTTTTGAAATACTATGTGTTAATTTCACGTGATAGTCTTACCAAGTGACGGGTGGTTAGTAGATAAGAAGAGATTCGTAAAATATAGAATTATAGATTGTGACGTTTTTTTAAAAAAGAATATAAAGTACTATGTAATATTGTATATCTATTTAATATTTTGTGATTATAATATACAAATAATTTACCCACTATAAGACACTGCACGATTGATCAACGTTTGTTTGCCCAGCTTTCCATTCCCAAAGCTGTTGAGTAACCATCAAGGCAGTGTCATAGAATACCTCTTGGAACAGCGCTTGTGCTGTGCTTAAAGCACCACCACTCCTATTTTGGGTGTTAATTATAAGGATAACTTCTTCCAACGTGCAGTGCTTA
The DNA here is from genome assembly GCA_032270985.1 of Heliamphora pulchella. NCBI lineage: Eukaryota > Viridiplantae > Streptophyta > Magnoliopsida > Ericales > Sarraceniaceae > Heliamphora > Heliamphora pulchella. Next base: position 9,466 of record JAULJZ010107796.1, read on the forward strand.
AAGCACCACGTGTGATAGGCACACACGTTCGGTCTCCGACTGTGATAATAAGAGTATGTTTGATTGATCGGATTAAATATAAAATTAAATTATATATCTCATAAAATTATATTATTCTTATTTGAATTCAACTAGTAATTTGAGGATTATGAATCTATTGAATAACTAATTTTACAAAATGTAAGATATATAATACTTAAAAGAACATGATATTAATAATTTATTAATTACTAATTCTATAAGAATACTTATAAAGTAAAATTATATATTCTCTCATTATTAATTCGACAAATCAAACAAAAGCTAAGAATCTTATTTTTGGACAAGAAATCTCTTACAAAAATAAATTCAATTCTATATATGTCCCGCTACACACACGAGTAAAATGAAGATTTGAAGAATTTTTTTACTTGTATGCCCCAAAAAAGCATAAGTTATTCCTCATTAATGGATGGTAGCATTGGTCTTTTAAAAATTAATCGAAGTACGTACAAGTTAGCTGGTCGACACACTCGGAGATATCAAAAAAAAAACCCACAAGTTAGCAAAGGGACAGGTACGGGAGATGATCAAATTTTAATTCCAAACAAGGTATAAATTGATTCGACAACACTTGCATGTACAACGATCGGCGACAAAGGATTACTACTTGAAAAGAACAAAACATCCATTGGTATATATCTCCAAACAGTGATGATCAACCAACCAAATGCGCCCTTAATTAATAAGCATCGATCCTGGCTTGGTGGAAACAAGAACAAGTTTTGCTTTGATTCTCTGTTTGGTTACTCATCACTTTCACGTGAATAAATCACAACCATAAACCCTTGTATAGAGTCTCAAATTAGCTACAAAAGGCGTGGTTCTTCAATGCTTTCAGCCTGGCGCTAGTCACATCATTATGTGTATAGTCTCAAATTAGCTACAAAAGGTGTGGTTCTTCAATGCTTTCAGGCTTTCAGCTTGGTGCTAGTCACATCATTATGTGTAGGTGCTCATCCACCTTTTCTTTTCTTTAAGAATACTAATAACAGTTAATTCGGCAATAAATAATAAATAAATAATTATTATCTTTTACTAATAAGAGTAACTAAATATTTATTGTTCTAAATTTTTATGAAAAATAACTACAGCCACATGCAGGGACCAAACCATGATTTTATATTGAAGGGGGCTGACAGTAAGCATACACAAAAAAAAAAAATTATGACTAATAACACAACGATATTTGTTAAGAATTTTGGCCTCGGTCTAAATTTAATTTTTATGAGACAAATTCGTGACAAATTATCATTTAAATTATTTATATTATATTCTGTGATATTTGACACTTTGTCTATAATAGGTATGTTGTTATATTACAGTGGAGCAAAAAACGAAATTAAAAACGTCAAAATACAGCAAGTAGTGTCAAACTGCTCGATAGACCGATTGATCGGTCCATCAAGTAATCAATAGAGTGTTTCAGTTTCTGCACCTGTTATGCGACTGGACTACTGAGAAGTGAAACTGAAGCAAAATACCGAGTGACACAAAATACTGATCGATCGGTCTGTTGACAGATCGAGCGGTCTGTAGCGTGAACAGACTTTAAGTTGTGACTATCTGCTAAGTTTTTGGTGGACTGCATATAAAAGGGCTGCTAGGGTTTATTATTAGAGGTCTCCTAAGTTTATAATTAGCCCTAGCCACCAAGGAGCCTTCTTAGTTGATCAAGAAGCGTGATAAGCTAGTCTACAGCATCTTGATGATCATTTAACTTTCACGCCTTCAAGATATCATCAAGGATTCAAACCTTCAACAATCTGTTTGTGTTCGTGAAATCGTTTGAGAGGATTCTCAAGTGTTGAAGTCTAGTAGAAGATTTCGTCAACATTGAAGTCCGGTGGTGGATTCCAGCGTTGATCAAGCATATGAGTTGGCGCACGTGGATTCAACAAAGATAGGTTTACTACCATTGATTGTGAGTGCAACATCAGGATTGTAAGAGTTCTTTGTAACTAACGTTTGATATAGTGTTTGATTTCCTAAACCCGGAGCGGTTTCGTGGTTTTAACCTGGTTTAGAGTTTTCTACGTATAAAAATCGCTGTCTCATATGTGATTGTGGTTGTTTTATTTTTGTTGGAATTTCTGTGAATTCATTGGCCATTAAATTTCAGAATTCAATAGCAGAATTCAAT
>JAULJZ010107807.1:0-11646 GCA_032270985.1 Heliamphora pulchella
AAATCAACCCTCTCTGCTATGGCCTTCCTGTCGAGGCCACTAAAGGTGTAGGTGCAGACGACTGCGGCTGATATGATCTAGTAAAATGAGAACTAGGTCCAAACGACCTCCGGCGCTTGTTCCTGCGCCCCTGAGACTATGCATCTCCACTACCCTGCTGGTTCTTTCCCTCTCTGACCCTACAGCTATCTGCCAACGAGTTTTCTACCCGGATAGCAGCTTCCACCAGCTTGATGTACACCTCCACATCTAGAGCTGCAACCCTATCCTTGATAGTAGGTCGAAGTCCTCTCTCAAACCTTCGAGTACGCAACTCCTCTGTTGATACCATCTCTAGTGCAAATCGTGACAGATTTGTGAACTTGGTCTCATACTGGACCACAGACAGATTTCCCTAAACAAGGGAGGGGAACTCCAATCGGTAAGTATCTCTCGAAGATCTCAGAAAATACTTCTCCAAGAAGACTCTCGTGAAAGCAGCCCACATCTCATCCACAGTGGTCTTGGCGAACTTCCACTACTCTCTAGCATCTTCCTGCAGTTGGAACACCGCCAACTTTACCCACAAAGCATCCTCCTCAATATCTAGAGTATCAAAGATTGACGTGGTCAATTCCAACCACTCGGTAGCAACCTTGGGGTTTGGCTCCCCAGCAAAGGTTGGAGGATCTAACCGCCGAAACTCTCTCATAGCCACAGAAGCCCTTGGCTCAAGAACTCATACACTAGCCCTGGTTGCTTCTGCCATGACTCGCATAGTGGCAAGCATCTCCTGGACAATGTCAGCACCGCCCACTTGTTCCTGTGGGGCATGAACGTCTCCCTCCTCTGGAACCTGAACATAAGCACGACTTCGACCACGGCCTAGGCCACGACCCTGTCCCCGCGCTCCCCACGTAGACATAATTCTATATAAAGCAATATAAATAGGATAAGCTTTCCTACAACATGTTACTACGTAACGAGAACACATAATCATGCTATCACATAGCCACATAAGATCATGTTAACACGTCTCACATACCGAGGAGAACTAACAAGACAGATTCGTCCATTTGGATAACCTATTCAGATTCCCTGTTAGAAAACATGTCGGACAAACGTGCTTTTAACTTGGCTTCCAAATATGTTTAACCAAATGCCCGAAGGCAAGACTTATCAACATGAGATTCCACCTCCATACCCATATATACACAATTTTCATGCTCAGAAAGCTCTTAACATGTTATAAACCAACGTTTAAACACATGCAAGCAAGAATACACATTCAACCTCACCAGGTGATAAACCCCTTTTCCCATGGCTCTTAGGTATTCGAACCCAGAGCTCTGATACCAAGTTGTCACGCCCCAAAACCTAGAGTCACGTGAAAATCTACCAAACGCCAGTTTTACAAAAAATAGGTTTTCATACATTCAAATCCACCTGTTGAAATCACAAGAAAACCCAATATGCATCTCTCAAAAATAGTAAACATCCTGTATAACATGCATAAGTATATCGCCTTATGGCGTACAAAACTGCCTTCAGGAACAGGCATTCCAACAAGAAAGAAAACTATGAAAGTCTTTCGCCACCGCGGGTATCACCAGAGCTACTCATGGTCATCATCCAAAGCATCACCTGAAAATAGTTTTACAGAAAATGCCACCACTGAGCTGAAACCTAATAGAAACAGACCATAAAACTGTAAAGCAGGTAATATGCAAACACATGGTGGGAGCAAACTCAACCACAAACCCCAAATGGTTTTCCGTCCAAAACCCACAAGTTTTCCCATCAGACTAAACCAGTCTCCCAAAATGGTTTTATTAACAGAAAACCCATGTTTCCATCCTTCAAACCATGTGTTAAAAATAGTGCAAATAAACCACCACAGTTACGGAAAAACAGTAATCAAAACATCATTCCCTCACGGAATGTACCATCGTGGAAAAAGAATATGATCCTATGTACCGACTCCATCACACGACAGAGGTAACAACGATAGACCCCTGTCCAGTATCTAATCCCCATACATCATGGGACCGGTTTGATACACACAAGTTCCATACGGAGCACCATAACGTAACCACTCAATTTACGGGCGACAACTCGAGGGTACTGAGCACCCAACTCAATTTACGGGGACTAACTCGAAGGTACAGAGCACCTACGCTGCGTAAGTTTTTGGACTTACACCGAGGGCAACTCGTGCCAAATACCCGTCATCCTGGTACATCTAGATAATGTTCTAAAAATCGAACCGTAGCTTAACTACGGAAAATATTTTAAAAATATACATTATACATGTATATACAGATCCATCCATCAACATAGAGATCAACAAAACATTTTTAAAATGTTTTTCCCCGTTTTCAACAAAACGTTTCAAAACCTAAGACTCAACCCCGAAGGCAAGCTTCAAACCTCCAAAACACCAAGTGTTGAGATTTTTAACAAAACCACCATTTTCCACCAAAATTTACCGTTTTCATGAAAACTCTTTGAAAATCATACTACCACATGTCATATAATACTATAAGTGAAGAAAAGCTAACAACATGCTTTCTATCAGAAAAACAAGGCTTAAATAGAAAATATGACATTTGATGCATTTTCTACCTAGTGAAAACACATATAGTTACATATAACACCCTCATAACAGCAGTAGGTCTAGAATCCTACCTCATTGGATCAAAACCCGACGCCAAAAAAATCGGACCTCATCGGATCGAGAATCTGACCGGATGAGCGTGAAGCTAACAGTGTAGATAGCAAGGATCCACAAGCTGATCGTCGAAAACTAGGCTCGGGCGGGTCAAATATGTAGAGAGAAGGCAGAGAGAATGAGAAAAAGAAAGCTTTTCCAAACATTCCAGCCCTCAGGAGACTTATAAGCTCGCCAAAAAGGCAGTTCAGTCGACTGAAGAGGCCACTTGCTTCAGTCGACTGAAGCACCTCAAAAAACGTGAACCGTCACAGTTCAGTCGACCGAACCCTTGAGTTCAGTCGACCGAACTCAAGAAAAATGGTTCAGTCGACTGGACAAAGCCCCCCAGTCGACCGAACCCAAGGTTCTCAACCTACTAGTTTTCAGTTTAGTTGACCGAACTCACTAGTTCAGTCGACCGAACAGCCTACTGCTTTGGTCTCGAATTTTGTGTTCTAAGGCCAACCAAACAAGCCTAAATAAGGTCCGAGAAAGCGTAAAACATCTCTATACATACTGTTCTATAACTCCAAAACATAAACCATGCATCGATGATTTATAACATGAAGGAGAAACACGTCATCATTTATATATATCAAAATTAAAATGGTGCAGGGTCTCACAGTAGGAGAGATAGAAGTAATAATATAAAGATCATCCACTAATGTACCAGAATAGATAATCCGTTTATTATCCTTAATTACCACATAGTTATAAAAATAAACTAAATATCTTTCTTTAACCAATCTAGAAACAAAAACTAAGTTCCTTCTAATGGAAGGTACATAAACACAATCTCTCAATATTAAAACTCGATCTCTATCAAAACTAAGAGTGACATTTCCCACTGCAACTGTTTTTATTTTTGTATTATTGCCCATTTGCAGGTATATTTCCCCATTACTAAGTCGTCGGGTTTCCTGAAACCCCTGCAACAAATTACAGACATGATTAGTTGCTTCCGTATCTACACACTAGGTGCCAGTAGACAACACCGCTAAACATATTTTCACAACTAGTGAATAGAAATTACCCTATTTATTCTGCCTTTTGAGAAATATGACATAACCTTTTCCAGTGTAATGTCTGGTTGTAATGAAAACATCTGTCGTAACGACCCGGTTCGGACCCTAGTTGTAACAACTCGATTGATAATGATCTATGTAAAGACCCAACCGAAACCCTAAGCATTTGTGATGGATAGCCCACGAGGCCATAGAATACGAAAGAAGTTTAAAACCCTAACTCGACTCGAAAACCCTAAGGTCAATCCAAAAACCCTAAAAAGGTCCAACACTCAAGCAACAAAATCTTAGCACCTGGAGAGTCTCCCAATAGTCTAAATAAAGTAAATGTCATAAAGTAATGAATTAAAAATAAAAAATCCTCATAAATAAGGTAAAATAACTATTTTGCCCCTTGTACAACAAAAAGTCTTATAAACTCAAATTTTGACACATGGATACCCTAAATAAGGAATTTAAGAATAATTAAGTAGAAAAGGACAAAATAACATCAAAAATAACAAAAATACCTCTTAGTAGCCAACCACCTTGGGAAGAGTGTCAAAAAGTAGCTTTTTTCTGTTTTAGCTTAAATTGAAGAGAAATGTATTAAATCAAGCTTTATGATGATCCAATTACTTGTTGAACAAGTAATATACATAATAATATAGTGTTATAGGTTAACAAAAGTAAACAAATTATTATTGAAGTTCATTCACAATAAAATAAGTCAAAAAGTCATATATTGCCAAAATAGCTTAATTTGACTTGAAAGACTACATCTATTTAATTATTTGCTATGAAAACTATGATAATACATGAAAATAATAAATGTATCATAAATATACTAAAATAATAGGTCTCAGAAGAAAAAAAAAACACCAAAAAGATATATCAAATTAACTTTTAATGCATTTTCTTGCATAATAACGGCACGAAAATCGAGAAAAATCCCTTGATTGATGGGAGATCAGATTTTTGTCCCCCAAACTGATCCCTAACTATATTTATCTTCCCCATATCTGATTTCTAGCCCTCAAAAGTTGAAATATCTCAAATCAACTCAAGTCTCATTTAATGAAAAAAAAAGAAAAAGTCTTTTAATAGTACCTTTTTGTCCCTCTTGTGTCCCCTAGCCCTTGTCTATATAAACCAAACTAAACACCCTTTTCTCCACTTGATATTTTCATGCAAGAGAGGGAGACAAACCAGAACCTCTTGCACTTGAGTGTTAAGGTGAGAAAAAGGAAGAAAAAGGAAAGAATCTAGGGAAATTTTCTAAAGCTAACTCCAAATCCATCCTCCACCCTTATTTGATCTCGCAATAAGTAAGTAAAATCTCTAGAACTTATGTCTAATATCCATCAAAATATTCCCCAACACATCTCTTTAAACACTCTATGAATCGAGAACCGAAATCGAACCGAAAAGGTGTCGTAGTTGGAAATTTGGGGCTGTTATGTTTATGGATGATATGAGATGTTCTTGTGTGTTGTTATCTTTGAGTTTGATAACTTCTAATTGTGCTGGAGCCTTGACATTAAAGTCTAAAACACAAGCATGCCAAGAAATGAAACAAAAACTTGACATAACATAAGTAGAAACTTGACAAAAACATAGATGTTTCTGCCCTGAACTTTGGAATGCCATAATTCAATGTAGAAAGTTGATCTAAGCATTTTATTTACGTCCAGATTTATATATTTGTGTCATCTTTTATCCAAAGTTAGTTTCAACTCATTTGCATTAGTAGAACTCGAGATATTGTAATTTTACCAAAGTGTGTCATTTTCTGACCAATCAACACTACTGACTTGGAAACTCTAGTTTAAAGTGAGATTCGAACTTTAGTCAAAACATGAACATTGTATATAGCATGTGTATCTATCTAGCCACCAAACATGAGCACAAAATAGTGAGGTTTGATAGGTCAAAACCCCTTTGCAAATCTCTATTGAGTTTCAGCCCTCAAAGGGCACTTCTGTCATATGTTTTTATGTAGCCCAAAACCCCCAGTTTTAGTGACCTAATCTAAAAGTGGTTTACATGAACATTGTATTTAACATATTGAACCACTTTATGTAAAAAAATAAGACCTTAAAGCCTTGGGATGATACCCCAAAACCGTTTCAAAGCCTCTGCCCAAAATCGACGCTGCTGAGTTTTGGCGCATAACAGAACCTATTTTCTAAAATGGACAAAGAGTTTAACTTGTTCTAAACAACTACCCTTATCTCAAGACATGAAACAGATAGGAGACATGTTGAAATAGAACATACTAAAAAATGAGCTCATTTGGACTTGATCGGATACCCTAAAGCCGAGACCAACAGAAACATAGTTTTGATAAAATCTTGAGAAAAGTGCTGAACTGTTTTTATTTTGGATGTTTTGTTCACCCATTTGCCTTAGGTTTTGGCCTTGGTGTTAAACATGAGAGTTGTAAGAAGTATTTTTATCTAAATAGTGTTTAAAAATCATTACTTGATTCCAAGTCTAGATATCCCAAAACGTTGTCGGCCCTTTTAATTTAATACTCGATTTTGGGTGAAACTTGAGTTTCATATGATGATTGATTTGAATTAGTTGATTAGTATTTTAAGTGAGTGTATGATGATTTATAACTCATGCTATCATGTTTGAATCATATCTTGAGATTCATAGCATGTGCTTCACATACTTGTACCTTATGCCTTGCACGTTGTACTATGAATCTTGTTATGCTAGTTGATGCCATGCTATAGATGGTTGTATTTGAGATCCACACCAGACATCAATGACATTGTCACTTGCATCGTGGCATATTAGAGTCCATCTGTGCAAACCATTATTGGGATGGACTGTATTGAGATTGTTGTTCTTGATTCTAAGTCTAAGGCGTCCTTGGTTACCATTTTCAAAAATATTTTCGGATGAATTTCCCTCGTACACCCTGGGCGTGTCCCTGGTGTTACAAAATTTGGTTTATACACCCTAGGCGTGTCCCCGATATTCGAAATGGTTTATCATGAATATTATTGGGCACCATAGGTTCGTCGCTAGCATTCTGGTTTTGATAACTTAGACTTTGGTTTGATACTAAGCCAGCATCCTGGTCTTAATATGGGTAAAATAACAACAAAGTCCCATCACGGCATTGACAATAAGTCCCTGAGGTGGCAATAACAACAAAGTCCCATCACGTCATTGACAATAAGTCCGTGAGGCGGCAATGATAATAAGTCCCATCACAGCATTGATAATAAGTCCCTTAGGCGACAATGGTAATAAGTCCCTGTAGGCAATAACAATAAGTTCCAAAGTGGAACTCCTATTTTTATTTCTGATGAATGTCGGGTTGGACACTTGCATCACATCCATTGCATCACATACATGTACACTTATTTTTATATATGCTTGCCATGCTGTAACTATCGAATTTATCTCTCTCCTTGACTTTAAATCATATTGGTTGTTATATGATAGGCATTGTAAAATATTTTGTGCTGTGAGATTAGTTAGAAGGTTAGAGTGTTTTGCTTCTAGGTTTTGGCTCATGGCATTCGTGCCACAGGTAAGAAGGAGTTCTTGGAGGAAGTCATCCCACAGGGAGAAGAAGAGTTTGAAGAGAACAGGGTGAGTTCCAAGAGCACATGGATCTCACTAATTCTTTTTGAGGAGTGGAGACCTCTGCTTTTGTTCTTATATTCAATTTTCCCGTGCTTAGTGTAATTTTTAAAATTTCTTGGTGAAACTGTAATAGTTATGTGCTTTTGAATAGTTCAGAACTCCTTTATGAAGTAATAACTAACATATGTAAATATGAATGAATGGGTAGAATATCTCTTTATTTATATTTATGTATGTCCCGATGTGCCTGGAGGATGGGGCGTCACAGTTGGTATCAGAGCCCAAGTTTAGTGAACCTTCAGGCGCCTTGGGTTCTGTCGCGTAGAAGCTTTGTAGGATGCGTTGTATTACTAATAATTATCATCTATACATTATGAGAACTAAAATCTTTTACGCCTGAGTCTTATAGCGAGTCGTGTTAGGATGTTACTGAGATCAGAAGCAGTAGGGAATCTACATGCGAAGGATGGGTAAGACCATCAAGATCGAAGATCGAAGACTCAAGCAACGGGTTATCTTATTTTAAAGGGGGTAGACAGGAGTACGTACCAGAAGAAGTTTTAGATATCACCTCGAGAGACACCGATAGAACCCGCTACTTCATCTTTATAAGTCCTTTTCTCATTTACCCCAAGCCCTTGTGTCAACTTTTTGCAGTTCTTTTGTGTGTTATTCCTTCTTATATTATCGGTCCGCAATGGTACCATCAAGTGTCATTTATTAGTAACCCTCATGCACCCAAGTCTTGTTGATGACCCTATTAGAAATTCAACTCTAGAAAATACCCTTGTCCTCAAGTTTTCATGCCTCGATAATGACCGGTATTTGCATATTGATTCTCCTCCGATTCAAGTCATCATCCTTGAGCAAACTCTTCTCTTAAAGAACTCGATATCAATTCTTTGTTAATTACCCGTTCTAAACATTCGACATTGATAAAATATTTTTTCATCGTTCATTTCTCTCGACTCTGAAACCACAATCTGTTGCAGTGATTTTGTGAATTCTTTGTACACTCATGAAATCTTTATTAGGGAAGTAAACTTGGATACTTGGATTAAAGTACGTTAGGCCGACATAACTTTAGGATAAATATCTAGTTTAGCTACCCATTGCTTAAATATATCTTTTATCAAGATTTGATGTGGCACAAATTGGTCTTGAGAACATCCCCTTTGTAGTCTTCATTAGTTGTTTAGCTCTTATGTTCAATGCATCTGAGCCTCAACTGACCTCTTAATTTGGGTCAGCAATGATTACCTTAGCCTTGATCCCTAGCCTTGATCTAACCTATCTTTGAACCACCTGGGTTCCACCCTAAGATGTTCTAACCCTGCTCATGTTTTTGACTGTCGACCTACAAAAACCTTACCCCATAGATCTATGTGAACAACGATCGTGAGGATATTACGTCATTAGGCCTCAGCGCTTTCACGGGAAACTGAGATGATGCACGAAAACCTCCTAACACCTCTTCATGCGTGAAGCAGATCACTTTCTAGTGTCACGGCTTAGAATATCTGTTAACGTCCGCATTTAACAAAGTTTTGAAGATCAAGACTCCCACCTGCAAAAATGGTTAAGTAAGGGTTTATTCAACTAACTATATCTTTTCAAAGGTCTCGCCAATAGAACTATGCCACCAACAATCTAAAGTTAGAAATGACAGCTTCACACCAAGGGCTTCGCGACACCACCATATGGCAAATTCAAACTTCCCCAGACTAGCTCATAGCTGGCCCACCTATTTCGATAAACTGGGAAGCACAAGATTCATACCGATAGTAAGAAAGTGAAAGATGAGAAATAACCTCAAACTTATGATAACCTTAGTACTTTAGCAAAAGAAATACGTTTGTATACATTGATGTTCACACCGGCCCTTCCCACCAAGATGTTAGAATATGGGTTTTGCCATCACTATCTAAGAGCAAAGAATCTTGATCACAACAATGAACATTTAGAGCCAGATGAAGAATTAACCACTAAGTCACAATGGATCACACGACTAGGTATTTACCACAACCATATCTTTTATCATGTTCGTTTTATCCTAGAATGACCAACCGCCTGAGAAAACGATCCAGTTATTGGAAGAGATATTCAAACCCAACGTTCTAGCATGTCAAGAACAAATGGTAGACGCCAAGAGGAACGAAGCAACCTTTGGAAAGACTAAAGGAAAAATGGAAGCACACTACAAGAAAATGCACATTTTGTGACTAACCGTTTAGTCGGCATAAGTCCTGTTTTTAGTCGCTATAATGTTTTGGCGACTTAATTTTTTAGTCGCCACGTTGGTCGGTAATACCTTGACACTAAATGTTTTTGGCAACTAAATGAAATTTAGTTGCCGTAAATTTTGTTTCTGCGACCACAAGTTTGGTCAGCAATGTAGCATGCGACGACCAATACCAGTTGTCGCTAAATGTAATTTAGTCACTGTTGTACCTCAATTCCACAACAAACTAATTTAGTCGCTAAATATAATTTAGTCGCTGTTGTTGCCATGATTTCGCAACAAAATTAATTTAGTTGCTGAATGTAATTTAGTTGCTGTTATACGTTGTTGATTCCACGACCAAAGTTTTAGTCGCTGAAAACATACTATTAAGAATTTTGCGACTACCCACTATGGTCACTGAATGCAATATTGTAGTCAAATGTTTTACGACCAAAATGTTTGGTCGCCAAAAACAACTGATCCTAAATCATTTAGCAACTAATTAATATAGTCGCCAAAAAATTATTTTTTTGCAACACAATTTATTTGTTGGTAAAAGTATCCCTTGTAACCTTTTTATATTATATAAAATTTTTATAAAATAATATTTAATATTCATCCATGCAAATCATAAATATTCATACCCAACACAAATATTCATTGAAAATAATACTCCATACGTAGATAAATCTAGCAAACCTTCTATATGTCCATATAAAGTTTCAATTAAAAATAAAGCATTCATCTAAAGTTTCAAAATAAGATCCAATTATATTATCTTCATGTCTTCCACGTGTACGTCCAACAATACGCTTAGATGAAGATTCAACTGCAAAAACAACAGAACAAGTAACAAATTACTTAACTAAATGAAGAAGTTATGGAATGAGACAAAAACTAAGAATTACTATGTCACGCCCTCGACTCGTGGCACATTAACCCCACTTGATAACCCAATTTTACAGAATTACTAAGGAGACTCCTTTTTATAAAAACCAAATTTCGTGGTTAAAACTTTCTTTAAAGAAAACACTTAGAATTAATTTGATTTAAAAGGAATGTCTTTCCAAAACTTCAAAAAATATTCTAAGTAAAATTATTAAAAATTTTGGCAGAGTCTCCTCTGTTTTTCGTACTATCCCAAATTTTCCTGTCAAACTCAAATCACAATATATACTCAGGCAGCGCCTGGATCTCAATACACAATCACAATTAAAGCTATTTATCAACTATACAAAATTAAATTACATAACGACTCACAAACATCATTTCATTACTATTGCATTCATTTCCATGAGCATTAAATCATATATGAATATTACTAGATTCGTCTGATAATTACATTCATCCGAACAATTCTCATTAAAGTCTCCCAATACAATACTTTGAAGCAAAGATATGAAATTTAAACATGTATATATACAATTATATCCATAAATCAAAATAATAAAATAGCTCCTTTCTTCAAAACATTCTTCAAGATCCCAACCTTTGCTTGCTTTTCTTTTATTAAAACCTGTAAAAATTAGATACATACAACTTGAGCCAAAGCTCGTAGCATAAGACTAAAAAAAGTGCAATGCATGATTTGTGAAGTGTGATGGGTGTAACCAAAATAAAAACAAATATAAGTTTCACCGAGTCATTTTCCGCTTACACACACACCCACACACAGAAATTTCTAGTTTTTAACTCGTTCCATTCATTCACATTATTCCCATTTTTAACTCATTACCTAGTTTTCACAAAACCGTATCATACCTAATGAACCGTTGTCGGACACAGCTTATAGAAACATCGCCCCATTCGTCCCCAATAGGCTACGCAAAGCAATTGTGGAATGGGTCGCTCTATAACTCATCACGACACAATCACCACATTTTGGAGACTAACCCGTGGGCATGTGGTCCCCATCTTGAGCAAGTTTTCGGTCTTTCACCGCGGAGCTGTGCAAGCCCAACTTAATCTACATCAATCAATACGGTTCATTATTTGTTAATCACATTTATTTCCACAATTCGGGAGTCCAACCCACAAATAGTTCCTCTCCCAATCATTGCCATGAAATATCATTTCCATTCCAAATTCCTATTTCCCATTTAATTTCCAAATCACAT
>JAULJZ010107818.1:0-11646 GCA_032270985.1 Heliamphora pulchella
CATGTACAGAATCTTGGTTTTTCTTAAAATTTGCTATAACACCTCGTACACCCAGGCTTTGAGAGTTACAACTGAATTTAATTCAATTTAAATTCAAGGCCAGACTCTGAGAGTTACAACTCGTTTAAATTTTATTTAAATTCAAGGTCATTGGACCCCACAAATGAATGTTTGGTACGACAATGGGACTGGAATTAAGGCACTGTTTGGGATAATTTTTTATGGCTTTTTCTTGTAGCTTTTTTAGTTTTTTCTATACTTTTTTATTTATTTTTTTGTCTTGATTTTTTACTCTTTTTTAAATTTGTTATGGTAAAACAAATATAAAAATATAGTTATTTTGAGTAAAGTTGAATATTTTTTTATTGAGAAGATGAAAAAAGCCTTACAGAAACCTCAAAGTGGTTTTTTTGGTCTTATTTGAACTTTTGAAAAATTTTAATTAATTTATTTTTTACTTTTTTTATTTTTTATAATAAGAAAAATTTTAAAAATATTATCGTTTAAAATAATGTAAAAACAAATTTACTATACATAAAAAAAATCATATAATACGTAAGTAACCCGAAGGATACGTAATTGGTTAGATTAATTGGTCATCAATGGTACGCATGGCCCGTTTGGGCTAATTTATATGATTTTTGTTTATTTTATAATAATCTTATTTTTTTTATTTATCAAATCATCTCAGTGAGAAAAATTAAAAAAGTAAAAAAAACCTGAATCAAAAGATAAAAAAAATCCACTAAAAATGAAAACAAATAACATAAAATTTGAGTTATTAATTTATTCTTGTTATTCATCTCTTTTCAACTTTTTTTTTTCTATTTTGGTAAAAAAATGCTTTTTCAGTTCTCTCCATGGGAGGAAATGAAAAAGCCTAATAGTTTGACCAAATTCTTTTTTCAATTAAAACAAAAATAAAATGACATTTTTACCCTCGACACCCCATGACATTTTTATATCGCTTATCTCTAAATTTCATAAAAAATTTGTTGAAAATTTCGGCTCAAATACAATTTAAGTTGGTATAGACTTCCAGTTTATCATGGTTACTAAGTTTGATTTTTTAAAGAATGTGAATTTGTAGTTATTTAATTAGTTTTTAACTCGATTTGCACATATTTCATTAGATTATATCTCTTTTTCTCTTCTATAAATATGAATATAGTATCAGATTATTGGTGTACAAGTTATTTTAGAATTTATGAGAGTCGAGTGATTTGTAATTCTTTCTCCATATATTAAATTCTGTTACCCGTGGATGTAGGTAAATTGTCGAACCACGTAAAATTTGTCTTTTTTTGATTTATTTGTAATTATTCTGAACTTTTCTGCACAACAAGTGGTATCAAAACTTTGATAAAAGTTATTTTTTTGCTCTCTGCTCAGAATTCGAAGTGATTAGAGCAAAAAAGTGATTATTTTAGTCGTTTTCAAGCGCTAAATATTAGTTGTGGTGAAGCTTGAGAATTTTGATCGTTGAATTTGCTAAGAGTTTTGTTTATTTGAGTTAAAGTTGGTTATCTGTATATTTGATTTATATTTGAAGGATTGTCTATTTGAATCATCTGAAGAAATCAAAGGTTTTAGGGCTTTTTGTTGCGAATACAGCTTGTTTTATTCGTCTAGAGGAATTTATTTTGTTCATCATGATAAATTTGATCTTTAAGTAAAGTTTGTTCTCAGATGAAGTTAGTCTTTAGATGAAATTTGTCAATAGATAAATTTTGTGTTGATTATCCAGTTGTATTTGTTGGTGAAAGATATGTTAATAGTTTGAATGACAAGATGTGTCATTTGGGTCAAGTTTCAATACTGCTTGAACTTGCTAAAATTTGTTAATTTGAGTAGCTACTCCCTCAGTTCACATTTGGTTTGGACGTAATATTTGTATTTATCCATATTTTGTTCAGTTTTTGAAATTTGGTACCTTTGTGTACAATTTGACGTTTCAGGACGCATCTGGTAGCAGTATCAATATGTCAGTATATTTGATTTGAAGTTTTGGTCACCCCAGGTGAATTTGGCGCCACAAAGTGCATTTAGATGCAGAGTTTATGTGTTGATTTGTTTGATTCAGGAATTTAAGCACTTTTAGTGCATTTAGTGGCAGTTTTGGTATGTTGATTTGTTTGTGATAAATTTTACATGAACAATTTTGTTGTGTAAAAAAGCCCAAAATAATCACAAACAAACTAAAAAAGACAAATTTCACGTGGTTAATTATTTATCTAACTATTGATATGCAATAAAGTTAATTTTTTGTGTTTACGTAACTATCCATGTTCAGTCAATATTGTGAGTCCGCTCTAAAACACAAAATCAATTAAGTCTTAAAAAGTATGAAGGAAAAAAAAATAGATAGGAGAACTATCCCTATGAAGCATGGCTTAAGTTTAGGGATGGCAATTTGTTCCGTCCTGTCTCGTCCCGCTCTTGCCTTGTTATGCACGAATTTTTTCTATTTTTAATAATAAATGGAATGAGGACGACATTTGCTTCTTCTGCCTCACTTACTTTCACTCCGCCCCCGATTACATAAAATAAATATTATTTTAAATATAAAAATATGGAATGAGGACGACATTTGCTTCTTCTGCCTCACTTACTTTCACTCCGCCCTCGATTACATAAAATAAATATTTTTTTAAATATAAAAATATGTTAAAAATATATTTTAAAATATAATAAGTCTAAAATATTAAAATATTATATTTTTCTTTTATTCTTCTTCTCTATTTTTTACATTTTGTGTTTTTAATTCTATCAGTTCATTAACTACTATTTTTTATTTATTAGGTTATAATTCTTATTAATATTACCTTTTAAACCTTAGAAATTATTTTCAAAATATCATCATTTAATTCCCACTACCTTTTTAATATTTTTCTCTATTTTTATCTCAACCAAATAAAAAATAAAAATAAAAATAAAAATAAAAATAAAAGAACTCATACCAACCCGGCCGCTTCATTGCCATTAAGTTGTCAAGCCAAACGACAACCTCAAAACTTCAAAATACCTTCCTAAACCGGCATGTGCCTGGCTGGCTGGGCCTGAAGTTGCCAATTCTGTGGTTAATAAAATTTGTAAGAAATGCAATTGATAATTAAATTATTTAAACCCCATATATTCAAGGATTAATTGAATTTTAGTCATGTTTTTTAAGAATGTAAGAGTTTTAGTCCCACTATTTTTTTGTATTAGAATTAGTTCTTTTTTTAAAATTTTATGATATTCGGGACCATTATGCCATTTTCAACTAGTGCAATTGTTTGTTTTTGATTTCCTTGATTGTAGGAACTATTATTTTACTTTCTTGTATTTGAATTCCTTAATTGTAGGAAATATCATGTCTTTTTCAGCCCATGCTAATTTATGTATTTGAATTCCTTGACTCATCAAATTTTTTGTGAAAAATAATGCACTTTCCATCTTTGTAGGCGGCAGTTTCTAAAACATTTAGTAACTGAACAAAACATTGCCATAGAGAGAGATTGTATTCTACTTCACATTAATAAAGCTGAAGAGAGTATTTCGGTAGAGTGAGATTATATTTTATTTTGCGTTAATGAGATTTAATATCAAAGTATTTCTGATTATTCATTGCAATTTTGTTGTGATCAAAATATCATTCAAGTTTACAATTTAAAACCTCTCCAAATTTTTACTGGTATGTATATGTTGTTATTAGATTAGATTATTTTAATTTTCAGTTTTTTTTTTCAAAATATAAAAATGTTCATTATTTCAACAATTTTATTTTGATTTGTGGATATGAAAGCAATTTTTCTTGAATGATTAACGTATTATGTTATTGTAGATTCATGTATTAAATGTAGTTCACAAATCTTTGAGTTTATGTTGAACTTTTTATTTTTTGTTTTTTTCTGTTCATAATTAAATGATTAAATCTCATGGCAATTTTGGGAAAACATTTATGAGATATTTACGAAAACATATTCTGTAACATTTATAAGTTGAAACAACAGTATATTTTTCAGAATACAAACATAACTGATACATTTATCAGTTAAACAGAAAGTGACATTTCAGTTTCCGATAACAAATGATACATTCATCAGTTGTTTTAATAGTACAATTTTCAGAATATATATTCAATTGATACAGTTATTAGTTCACATAACAGTGGACTTTTCTAAGTTTGTATTCTACTGATACATTTATCAGTTGTTCTAGCAGCGCATTTTTTAGAATACATATTCAACTGATACATTTTTCAGTTCAAATAACAATGCATTTTTCTGTCTATACAATTATCAGTTGTACCAAAAGTGATACGTTGAAACAACAGTACATTTTCAAAATATATCTCATGATGTAATATTATATTTTTGCGACGTCGATGATGAAGACGACGACGACGGAGGATGAAGATGGCAATAGAGTTAAGGTTATGGTGATTATGGTGTAAAATTTTGGAGAGATTTGAGAGAAAATTATGAAACAGAATTTTTGATTCCCGCTTAGGAAGGGATTTGGTCAAATTTTTCTAAAAATATGATTTAAGAATATTTCTAAAAATTAAAATTGAGACATGACTAATCATAATAAAAAAGATTGAATGGGTCTAAAACTAATTTTACTACCAAAAAGAGGTCATAACCCTAAATTTTCCTATATTCAACTCCGATTTGAATAATTGCTTATTTGCTTATTTTATATAATTTATTTTTATTTTTTTAGTAAATTTTTTATTATTTAGTCAAATTATTATATTTTTTGGCCCCACTTATCGAGACGAGCCAAAATTTTTTTTTTATATCAAAATATTAAAAATTCAAAAAAGAAATTAAAAAAAGCCAAAATAAGCCAATAAACCAAATTCATGTTGGTTATTTTCATCTTTAGGGAATTTCTTTTTTTTTTACTTTTTATGTTTATCTCATCAATTATTCCAAAAAGTAAATTTTTTTAATCAAAAGATGAAATAATTTAATAAAAAATAAAAATAAGTAAAAGTTGCATTGGTTCTATTTGGGCTAAATGTCACGAATTTTGTTTATTTTTATATTTTCTGAATTTTGTTTTTATCTTTTGAGTAAAATTTTTTACTTTTTCGAATCGTCTCGATGAAATGAACTCAAAAAGTAAAAATATTTGATCAAAAGATTAAAAAAGCCCACAAAAGACAAAAATAGGCAACATAAAATTTGATTTATAGGCTTATTTTAACTTATATTTGTTTTTCCTGAATTGTTTTTAATATTTTGATCAATTTTTTTTTATTTTTTCAACTCGTTTCGATAAGAGAAATTTAAAAATATAATATTTTGACTAAATGATAATTTTTTTTTACTAAAAATGAAAATAAACAAATTAAATAAGCAATTATTCCATACATCTAATTTGGCCCAAGTGAATCACTTTGGTACGTTTAAACAAAAATGAGATCTATACGTACATTATATATTCTAAACTTTGGTACAATAATAGTATAGATAAAGTTTTATAAATAATAATTTTAAAATGTAATTATTTTGCGTGATGAGTACCCATAAAAATATAGTATTGTTTTTATATTACTCTCGTAAAATACCTTTGGAGGAAACATTAATCTATTTTGCGAAAGCTCCGCTTTCTCTAGTTTACGACATTTTGATTTATTCTCATTTGAAAAATCGGAAAAAAGTAAATACAAAAAACTCGGGATGGTTTTGGAACGCTAAACTCACCATTTTTAAAACGAATGTATACCGTATTTTGAAATAAAATAAAATTGTTTTTTTATTTAAATATTTATTTCGCTAATTAGAATGAATATTTCATTAAAAAAAATAAAAATTTATTATTCTATTTTTTTAGAGTTAGTTATACTAGGATCCTATTTTTTGTACTTGTTTTTAGAATAAGTCTTGTTTACTT
Source organism: Heliamphora pulchella (assembly GCA_032270985.1). Taxonomy (NCBI): domain Eukaryota; kingdom Viridiplantae; phylum Streptophyta; class Magnoliopsida; order Ericales; family Sarraceniaceae; genus Heliamphora; species Heliamphora pulchella. The sequence goes on from JAULJZ010107818.1 coordinate 5,890, forward strand.
TTTAATTATTCTAAAGAATTTTATTTTTAAATGTTATTAATGACATAGATAATTTTACCCAGACTCTATAAATATGCAATGGGTAATTAAAATGAGTGATAAATACACTTTAATTAGGTTAAAATTGTCCAAAATAGTAATAACTTTTGAAAATAAAATTTTATGGAATAGTTTAAATATCTATAAGACTTATCCTAAATAACTACTAAAAATGTGACATCTCACTAAATCTCCATTTTATTAGTAGAGATTCAAATACTCTAAAACTTCCTTCTATTAGTAGAGATTCAAATATTCTGAAAACTCCTTACTCATTTTACACCCTTCAAAAAAAAGTTATAAACCATCACTACCTCACCAACACAACTTCCACCCACACCATCACTCCCACCAGCACCTCCTCAAACCCCGATCTCCAATCATTCACTGTATACTTTAACTCTGAACCTTTAACCTCTCAATTTACGACACTTCAAACTTTCTGAAACCTCCGAACCTCTACCCCAATTTCGAACCTCATACCTTGAACCTCACTAGATTCTAAACACTTAGACCTATGTTTTCAGACCCCAGCCATCACTTTCTCCTCTATTACCACCATTATGACCATTGCCACTAACATGATCGTCACTGCTATTTCCCATAAAAATTGTAATGTTTTTAAAAAAATAAATAATTAATATTTTAGTCATGTTCATATAAAATATAATTTTATTATAAAAATCATTCCAACATACTTAAACATTAGAATTGAAATGATAAGTTTATTCTTAATTTAATTCTTACGTTTTCACCAAACATTTGAATAGGGATTACTATTCTCAACTCATTCCATTTCATATTTATTTTAATATCAATTCTTTCCTATTAGAAATCATTCAAATGAACCAAACACTAAATTAGGCTAATCATAAATTTAAAATGAACTCGCTTCGACGATCTTTTTCAATTGTATACGCCATGCATGTAAAACATTAAAGTAATTGAATATAATTAAAAGTTTAAACAAATCATATTCGTTTTTATAAATTATTGATGGACGAAGAGCACCGTTCATTTTGTAAAGATAAATACAATTTCATTAAACACTTGGCGATATCTAATCAATTAAATTTTTTACATTAATGATCTACTCATTGAAAATAAATAAATAAATTAAATATCACAATTGATCTATTTTGGAGCCAGAGAAAAGTTGCTCCCTATCAATAATATTGTAATTATTATTTTTATTTATCACATAACGTCAGAATAATTGATTTTAATTAATGAAACTCAGGTAATAACTCATTAGATCAAAGGGTGTGAGCATGACACAACACGTAATAAAAAAAAAAGTGTAGAGAATAATTGCACAATTATTTGTTTATTTATTAATTGGTTTAATGCTTATGGACTCCGGCATTAATCCTCTGGTCCAACCTCTACAATTCCATAATTGATGTTTGGCTTTTTTGTGGTTATTTTTTTCCATTTTATACATTTTTAAAAGTATTTTTTTTATAAAAAAAATTTGAACGTTCTAATGGAAATAGAGAGGGAAAACATACTTAGCCTATGTTAGGTTTAACTTTTTTTTAAAGGGTTTTTATTTAAAAGTTTATTAAAAAAGCAACTTGTTTGGTCTTCCATTATAATGAATTGGTTTTTTTAAATATAATTTTACATCTATTTTTTTTACAAAAAAGTCAAAAAAGCTAAAAAAAAAAATAGTCAAAATAAGCTACATCTTTTGAGATGGGATCTTAAATAAGTTATTTCTAGTCAAAATATAACTTATTTTGGTATTTAATGATTTTTTTATATTAATTAAGTACTTTTTTAAAAAATCATTATGACCAGATAAAATAAAAAGGTAAAAAAAATTAAATACAAATATAAAAATTCTAAAAAACGAAAATAAAATATTTGATAAATTCTCACCCAAACACCCCAAGGTCCGATTGGCAACTAGTTTAAAAGCTATTTTTATTTTTATTTTGTATTTTTAGTTAAAAAGTTAAATTTGATTCAAAGTAGATTGTTTGATAACTTAGCTTTTAAACTAGTTTGTTTTTTAAATTAGTTGTTTGGGTAAAAAATTAGCTTTTTTGATGTTTTTTCAAATTAGATAATTTTGTTCTTCTATATATTTAAAATTAACAATTATATGTAGTTGGTAGTGGTAGTAAATAAGTTATGAATAAAGATATTATTGTATTTTATAAGTGATTGGAGTTTAAATAGAATATTCTATCAGTTAGTGTTTTGATTTGTCTTTTTGACTTTTTAACCTTTTTTATTTTTTTGTCAAACGGACCGTGTTAGTATTTTACATTTTTAGCCAAAAAACTAAAAAGCTATATTACCAAACGGGCCCTAATAATTAATGGCATTTTCAATAGGAACAAATATTCCAACAAGGCAAACCAAGTGTGGGGCAAAATGGCCAACCAAGTTATTAACCAGCTGAAGACCCAAAAAAAAAAGTAAAAAAAAAATTAATATAAAAAATTTGAGTTGCTCTAAGGCCAGTTTGTAGTTTAATTTTATTTTTTTACATTTTTCAACATAAAGAGAATAAAAAATTAAAAGACCTCATTTTTGTACCAAAGAGCTTTTGAACTTACAATAACAAAATGACCCTAAAATTTAGATAAACCCCAAGTTATCTTTTTCAATCACTTAAAAATATATGTAATAAAAAAATTCTTCTCACCAAAATTTTTACAAGAGTTCTTCTGATGGTATTTGGCATTGAGAAAATTAGTAACTTATAAATTATAACTTGTAATAAAAATTGTGAGTACTTGATAAAAATTATAATTTGTAGTTAAAATAGAAAAAAAATAGTTATAAATTATAAAAAAAGTTGTGGGCGTTTGATAAAATTTTTAACTTATAACTAAAATTAGTAACAAAAAACTAAAAACTATTTATAGTAATTTTGCTAAACACCCCATTTTTCATTGACTTAAATTCTACCTAATAAATTTAGCATTAAAAAATGATAGTGTTTAGCATTGTTAAAATTAATAACTTATAAATTGTAGGTTATAAAAGAAATTTTGAGCGTTTGATACAGATTGTAACTTGTATCTGAAATTAGTAATAAAAAAGTAAAAGCTACTAATTCATAAATTTATTCAATGACATAATCTTAATGCACAAATTAAGAATTTTCAAGACATAAATCATAATTTTCTCATGACTTAGCTTTCTTTTGGCTATCGGCTTTAATATAGCTTTTTGACTTTCAGCTTAAAGTTCAAAAAGTCTTATTTTTTAATTTTCAATTTTTAGCTTATTTGTTTTTAGGTTTTTTGATTTTTCTCATAATAATTTTTTATTTTACTCTTTTACATATAAAATTATACAAATTCAAACCAAATAATCATATCACAGCTCATTTAGATTGAAGGGCAACTATGTAATTTCATATTGAGCTTATTTGACTTTTTTGGTGGCTTAAAAGCTACTATTTTTTTCAATTAAATGAATTTTTTAATTTTTTGATTTAAATTGACTTAAAGTCAAAAAATCGATTTAAAACCAAATTACCAAACAAAATCTTAGTGCTTGTTTTTGCCTTTTTACGTGGGTATTATGTATAATGTGTCCAATAACTTATGGGGTGTTGGGAAATGCTATTATTAGTAGTTTATAAATTGTAACTTGTAGTAAAAGTTGTGAATATTTAGTAAAGATTGTAACTTGTAACAGAAATAGATAAAAAAATAGTTAAAAATTATAGCAAAAATTGTGGGTGTTTAAAAAAGAATGTAGCTTATAACTAAAATTAGTAGTAAAAAACTAAAAGTTAATAGTAGAAACTTAGCCAAACACCCCATAATAATTCGGCTCCAATCATAATATGATTTTAAAAAAAATTGAGTTGCAACTGACATAAAATAATAATGTAATTTCTCATTGTTTCTTTAAAAGATGCAAATTTAAAGTTGTTATTTATACCCATTCCAAAAAAAAAAAAAAAGTGAGAATGAAGTTCAAGTAAAATTACTTGCATCTTTTATTTTTTCGGATAATTATTGCATCTTTTATTAATCAGTAATTATTTAATTCAAGTATAGTTATTAATTAGGATGTGATAATTGTATATTGTTTAATTAATTTATTATTATTTAATTCGAATATCTAAACAATTTGCTAATTCGCCACTATTATTTTCTTTCTATACATTTTGTTATTTCTTATAACTTCAGTTGTCGTTGTAAATCACTGTGTAATCTAAAAAAATAATAAAATTAATATTTTTAGGCATGAGTTATACCTAGTCTTTTATATTACAAGAGATAATAATTTATATAACATTTGTCTTATGTGCCAATTTTAATGGTCGAAATCTTTTTAATTTAACAATTAAAACTAATTATTAGTGTATTATTTTAATACGTATAAAATAATATAAAATTATTACAACTTAAAAAATACTTTAAGTTTATAAAATAAATATACATGTCTCCAATCATACGTGTGAATCTTCCCAAATAAAATACAAACATTAGTTCTATATCTCGCACACATCATAATAACAATAAAATAATTAAAATAAAATAAATTTAATTAATTTGATAAAATAAATATCTTTAAACATTGATAATTTACTAATTATTTTAAATTTATTGATTAATAACCTTGTTTGAAGCCCCGTTCTAAGGCCAAGCCCAACTCAAGCTCAATCGACTCAAGCCCCGTTGTAAGTTTATAATTTTAAACAATATAATTTGTGTTTGTTAATTTATAATTAGAAGTCACAAAAAAAATTATAAGCGTACTTAGTTTAATTTTTTTATGTCTTTTATTTAGCTATAAGATAAATTAAAAAATAATTTATAATAAACACGCTTATTTTTCCACCACCACAAAAATAATGGCTCAAATCGCATCCATCAAACACCCCATTAATTACATGAAACTAATTTGAAATAAATACGTAGATTTTTGTTTATTTTTATTTTTTTTCTTTAAATTATTATTTTTTACATCCTTGATCGTCTTGATAAAAAGAATTTAAAAAAATTTAAATAATATTTAAAAGATAAAAATAAAAAATTGACTTATTACCTTTAAGTCTGATGTAGGATAAAAATGCATTTCGCTTGTTTTTAATGTTTTAAGGATTTTTAAATATTTTAGTTAAATGTTTTGCCTATTCAAATAATGATATAAATTGAAAAAATAAAAATTTTAAACTAAGATATAACAAAATTAATAAAAATAGAAATAAGTAAAAAAAATTAACTTATTAGTTTATCTAGGCTTATTTTTATCTTTTTTGAATTAAATTTTTTAAAATATTTAATTACAATCTTTTACTTTTTTAATTGGTCTAGATGAAATAATTATAAAATATAAAAAACGTAATTAAATGGTACAAAATTCACTAGGAATAAAACTAAGTAAGATAAAATAAAATAAATCAATAAATCATTATTACAAACCAAACCTTTAAAAAAAATTATTATTTTGTTAGTTTTCTCAGCTCTTCTTTGTGAGAAAAAATTTAGAAGTAAGAAAGTAAAAATAAATAAAACTGATTTTAAAATAAAAAAATTTAAAAATAAATAAATAAAATAAATAATTTATTTATTTTAAATTAGGAATGATAATTTTCATTGTTCCCACCTCGACCCGTATTCTTTACCTTGTTTTATAATTAATTTTTCTCACAGCTGATAAAAATAAATAAGAGATGATATTTGTCTTTTTTATCCACTTTTTTTTCCACCAAATCCCAAATTAGATTAAATAAATAAA
>JAULJZ010107839.1:0-11645 GCA_032270985.1 Heliamphora pulchella
AACTTACACACTTGACACTAAGAGGCTAGAATCAAAATAGGCCTGAGTTTTGGGAGTTTTGAGCTTTCTGCCCTGATATTTGGAATATCATAACTCAATGTAGAAACATGCTATAAGGGTGTTCTTTATATCCAGACCTAGGTTTTTGTGTTATCTTTCATCCAAAATTGGTTTGAACTTATTTGAGTAATTCAAACTCGAGAGATTACAATTCTACCAAAGTGTATTGGTTTTAGACTAGTCAACAATGCAGACCTAGAAACCCTAGTTTAAGATGAGATTCGAGTTTTGTCCAAAACATGAAAGTCGTAGACAACATGTGTATCTAGCCACCCACCACATATGATCACAAAAGAACCAGTTTTGATATGTCAAAACCCCTTTGAAACTCTCTATTGTGTTTCAACCCTTAAGAGACACTTCTGTTACATATTTTTGTGTAGGCCAAATCCCCTATTTTTAGTGATTTATTCCAAAAGTGATTTACATGAACTTTGTAGATAACATATTTAAGTACGTTTTTCCCAAAAATCAGACCTTAAAATCTTGGGATGATTCCCTAAAACCGTTTCAAACCACCCTCTGTCCAAAACTGGCTCTTCTGAGTTTTGGCGGCTGACAGAACCTATTTTCTAAAATGGCCAAAAAGTCTAACTTGTTCCAAACAAATACTCTTAACACTAAACATGAAATTTGTAGGGGACTTGTTGAAATTAAACATACTAAAAATTGGACTCATTTAGACTTGATATGATACCCCAAAACCGAGACCAACAGAAGCATATTGTTGGTGAAATCTTGAGAAAAGTGCTGAACCGTTTTTACTTAGGATGTTTTGTTTACCCTTTTGCCTTAGGTTTTGACCTTAGTGTTAAATATGAGAGCTGTAAAAAATATTTTTATCTAAATGGTGTTTAAAAATTATAACTTGATTCCAAATCTAAATACCTCAAGATGCTGCGGTAGTTTAAAATTTAATGATTTGAATGATAGTAATAAACGGTTAAGTAAAATCTTCAAACAAGTGAAGGATTGGGTAAGGGCGTGGTGTCCCTTAAACCTAAAAAGAAAGTAACCATGGTCCCAAAAATCAAGAAAATATTCCATGGTCGGAATCATTTTAGTTTCACATGCTAAAGGGGGAGGATTTCGTGTTAACGGTAAAGTCATGTTTTGCTTGTTAGGCACGGAGGTTGTAAAACCTAGGGGTCCTTCTTAGCTTGCCCGGGGAAGCTCAGTTCGTACACATATAATACAAGGTGAGAGTGCTTAGCTATTATCTTGAACTTGAGTTTATGTAAATGATGCTTAAAAATGCCTTAAAGCGTATATTTTGAACTATGACTAGTTTGACGAACGCATAAACCTATTGTTTTCAAAAGTCATGATATTTTTAATTCTAGTGTGCTATCCATGATATTTTGAGCTAGCATGATGTTACTATGAAAGTATGGTTAATGCTGTGTAGTTGTTCCAAAGTGCCAAGTTACAAGGATTTTCATCCCTTTTATATCCCGTTATGAGGGAGGTTACTCAACTATGAATTTTTTATTTATCCATAAAGGGAAGGTGTCCCGTTAAGTGGGGTTTTTTTTTTACCTTAAAGGCTTTTGAGCTGAGTCCCAGGTTATAGCACATACCACTCGTGCTTGGTGGAGAGTGGCCCTCATTCCACCACGTGGCTATCCATGCAATTGAGAATTGAGGTTACGGTACCGTCAGAACTCTCGGTCTTGAGGTTGACGACTACTTGGACATTGTTGGGGTTTGAGTCTAGATTTGAGAAAGTGATTATGCATTTTAAATTTGTGGCGGTTAAACCAGGAACATATTTATGTTTGCAATACTGAGAAAGTTCTGTATAATATGTGATATGTTTATGATCAAGCAAATGCATTTGTTTCTATATTTTTGTGAAAAATGTGATGAACTATTTTTTTGGGAAAGAGTTTTCAGTTATCCTTAACTAAGTAATTGTCTTTTCTGTTCATGATAACGCTAAGTGCACTCTCCTGTAACCACTGTGGTTGCAGATACCAGGAACGATTAGAAGTTGGTCTTCCATAGGCGTCGTCGAGTAGTTTTGGTTCTTGTGTTGGGAATTATTTTGGTTCAGTTTTCTTTTGTTTAGTTTTCTTGTTTTGGCAAAGCTTCATGTATAAGACCCTAGAGGTTTTTGATGTTTTAGAAGTAATATATGCCATTGGGATGGCGAATCCCTAGTGACTCATGTATACCTCTTTTGACATTAAGGTGTTGTGGTTGCTTAGAAGTTCTTGTTTGGTCTCTTAATATCTTTATTCCTTGTCTTTCTCTTTGGCCATCGGTCTGCGGCGGGATGACATCCCTCGTACAGGTTTGGTGCCTTGCGGGAGCGTGGTGTTACACAGACCAAGGCATATATCAAGTTACCAATAGCTGATGCATAGGAGACCTTACTCATGTGCTCCTACTCCTACTCCTGCTGTCTTCGGAGACTTATCTTTAGTTAACTTGAAGTGGCTAGCTAAGGGCATACTGACATGTTTTGCGCCATCCATGTTGAACCTGTTCAGTACCTTCTTCACATACTCTTCCTGTGAGAGTCTCACGATCCCTTTAGCTCTATTTCTGATGATTCTAATCCCAAGAATTTTCTTGGCAGCTCCCAAATCCTTCATTCCAAACTACTTTGATAGTTGCTTCTTTAACTTGTTAATTTTCTCGATGCATGGCCCAGCAATGAGCATATCATCCACGTACAATAACAGGATGATATATAAGCTATCAAAGCTCTTGACATAGCAACAGTGGTCTGCCTCTAGCCTAGTGAACCCTATACTTTGCATAAAACTGTCAAATTTTTTGTACCATTACCTTGAAGCTTGTTTCAAACTATTCAGGCTCCTTTTTAGCTTACAAACCATGTCTTCTTTGCCCTTCACTACAAACCCCTCTGGTTAGCATATATATATGTCTTCTTTTAACTCACCGTGAAGGAACACAGTCTTGACATCCAACTGCTCCAGAAAATAGATCATCTGTAGCTACAATTTTTAGCACTATTCTGATTTTTGCCAACTTCACAACCGGAGAGAAAATTTCAGTGAAGTCAACTCCTTTCTTTTGTTGAAATCCCTTAACAACCAACCTTGCCTTGTAGCGCCTGCTATCGCCATGTTCTTTCTTCATTTATAGACCCATTTGTTATGCAAAGCTTTCTTTTCAGCTGGCAGTCTTGTAAGCTTTCATATCTGGTTTGTCAGCAGGGAATCCATCTCATCCTTCATTGCCAACTCTCACTTCATAGATTCTCGGTCTATAAAGCTCTATATAACTCTCCGGCTCTCCCCTGTCAGTGAGCAGGATATAAAACAAGGATGGTGAAAGCTGCTATGGCGGTTTGATACTCTTGGAAGACCTCCTAACCGCTATCACTGGCGTACTTTGCGCTACGTATGGATTCACATTCTCCTTATCTTCCTCATCCCTGTCTAGTTTGGCTTGCTCAGAAATGTCATCCAAGTCAATAAACTCAAATTTTTTCGTCTTTAGCAATGCACTATCTGTCTCTACCTTTGACCTATCCTTGTATAGCACTTGTTCATTGAATACTACGTTCCTGCTCCTGATGATCTTTTGGTTTTTGTCACCCCAAAACCAACAGCTAGACTCATTATCACCATAACCAATAAAGTAACAAACTTTGGACTTTGGTTGCAATTTACTTCTAACATCAGAATCAATATGAGCATATGATGTCCAACCAAAGACTTTCAAAAAAGATAAGTTTACCTCTTTTCTACTCCATACCTCCTTTGGAATTTTGAAACCTAATGATACTGACGGTCCTCGATTTATAAGGTAGATTGTTGTGTTCACTGCGTCAGCCTAGAAACACTCAAGAAGCTCAGAATGCAATCTCATGCTTTTGGCTCTCTTATTCAATATCTTATTTATCCGCTCAGCCACGCCATTCTACTATGGCGTTCTTGGAATAGTCTTCTCCCATCTAATTTCATTAGTTGCGTAGAAATTCTTGAATCTCTCGTCTGTATATTTACCTCTATTATCTAACCTCAGACACTATAGTTTCAACCTAGTTTCAGTTTCAACTAATGCTTTCCACTTTTTGAACACTTCAAATGCATTAGATTTATTCTTCAAAAATAAACCCATACCTTTCTACTAAAGTCGTCAATAAAAATAACGTAGTACCGTGAGCCTTCAAGAGATGCAACTGGGGAAGGTCCCCACAAATCTGTGTGTGCCAACTCTAACCTGTCTAGCTTTAGTGTCTTGTCGCCTTTTAAAAAGCTGACCTTCTTCTGCTTTCCAAAAATGCAACCTTCACGTAAATCAAACTCTATAGATTTGAAACTTGGAACTTGCCCTTTGACTGTTGAATTTTCATCCATTTCTCGCTCGTGTGCCCCAGCCTCTGATGCCATAAGCTCATGTCTAAACCGTTGTCTGCTAGTTCCACTGTATTTTTTTATACTTGTGGTCATGTACAGGGTACTTGTCTTCGTTCCTCGAGCCACTAACATAGCTCCTTTAGTGACTTTCCACATGCTACCAACAAAGGTGATTGAATCTAATACTCACACACCTATAACTCCCCTTTCAGCATCTAATTGCCTGACAGATATCAATTTTTTTAATCAATTTACGTACATGCCATACCTTATGTATCTTTCATACTGAACCTTTGGAACTCTAATTTTGATATCTCCTGTATCCATGATATTCAACGCCTCTCCATCTGCTAAGTAAACTTTGCCAAAATTACCAACAACATAATTTTTAATAATCTCCGTGTGTGCCGTAGTATAGAAAAAGGTCCACGAATCCAGCACCCAAGAATCAATTGGGCTATCCACTGAAAAAAGCAATGCATCATGTATGTTTTCTATCACAACATTGGCTGCTGTCAGCCTTCTTCTTCTGCTCCTTACAGTTCTTCTTTATGTGGCCAGTCTTCCCATAACCCCAGCATTCTAGCTGCCGTTCTGACCTGGACTTACTTCTGCCCCTTTTGGATTTAGATCTACCCCTGTTATGATTCCTGTCATTATCTCTACTCCATGCTTCAACATTTAATGTCGTACGACATTCGACCCAGGATTAAATACCTCACTCGAATCCCTTCTGCGAACTTCCTCACTCAATATCATATCTCTGACATCATTATACATCAGTTTATTCTTTTCGGCAAAGTTACTTATTGTCGTTCTCATTGCCTTCCAACTATTTGGCAACGAGGCTAACACAATAAAAGTCCTGAATTCATCATTAAAGCTAATATCTACTGAAGATAACTGATTCGTGATGGTATTAAACTCATTCAAGTGTATTGCAACGGGCGTACTCTCAGCCATCTTAAGATTGAATAACTTCTTTATAAGATGTACCTTATTGTTTGGTAACGAAATCTCATACATGTCTGACAGTGCCGCCATATAACTGCAGTAGTCTTCTCCTTGATCACGTTGTGGGCCACTAACCAGGACAACATCAATCTAATGACTCCCAACACCTGTCTGTTAAGTAAATCCCAATTCTCATCCTTCATGCCCTTTAGTTTGGATTAGAAGAGCAACAAGTGTAGTTTCTTCCCATACAGATAGTCTTTAACATGCGTCCTCCGATACCCAAAGTCCAAACCATCGAACTTCTCGATTCCTGTTGATATGCCTTCTTCTGCTATATGTGTTCTTCAACCTCCTAACCTGAGACTCTAATACCAGTTGTTGAGAATTAGAACGTGATCAGTAATCCCATCTATGATCAATTAAAAATGCACAAATCATGGAATAAAACAAAGAAAGGAAGAAAGAGAGACAACCACACACAACACAAGGTTTATATGGTTCGGCAAGTCATGCTTACGTCCACGGGATCACACACTTCACTATATTGATTGAAGATTACAAGCTGAGAAGAGTCCTAGAGAAAGGAGAATAAAGAAACAACAATAGAATAGCCAACTAACTCGCGACTATTGCAACCCTAGTAGCTATAACAACACATTATGCGCTCAGAATGATTGATCGATCTAAAGACGGATCGATCTGTCAAGACCAACTCCTGATTTATCTATAGTCTACAAAAAATAACCGCAAGCTACTTCAGACTGATCGATCCATCTCAAAACGAATCGATTCGTCTTTCTCTCATGGGTGATTTTCTGTCAAGGTTGTGTACTAAAAATTATAGATTTTGTTGATTTTAGTATTTAATTTTATTTTTAATAAAATTATTTTTTTTTATGAGAATCTTAATGAGTAATGAATGCAATATCATTTCTTTAAATGTTATGCACGGATGCCCTTTATTCTGTACAGTATTTAATCTGGTATGTAGAGTACGACTTGCACACAAAAGACCAAATTATAGATTCTTGCAGAATATACGTTTTAGTTCACAATTTAGATAGAATTGGGCAAACCATCGGTACGACTATAGCACATAATTTTAGTAGGCTTGTCTTTATTACTGAGAACATATAATAGCGTCATCTATTATTTCAACTCGTTGTGCTAGTACGCTTTGTGTGTATTGAACGGGACCACATTAGAGTAATTAATTTTATACTAGTTATATAAATTAATTCATACTCCAAGATTATTATCAGTACTTATACCCTTAATTCCGAAATAATTATTATTTACGTATATTAGATATTCGTTGTTTTGATTCATTAGAAGGTGTGATTTTTTATGGGTCAATAGTCCCGGTGAGTTGGATAGCGATATTAATTACATAGTGAATATTAATTATTGATGGAATTCACGTCCCGATTGTTTAGAGTTGACGATACCCCCTTAAAGAAATTTATAAATTTTGACCGGGCCAAACCACGCAGGTGGATTTAATTATTCGACCGTCAAATAAGTTAAGCGAAAGGGTTTAAAAAAATTTTAAGATGCCGATTAAATTAAATTGTCAGTAATTAAATTTAATTGGTGGGTATTGAGAATCTTAACGTGTAGAGATGAGTTAAGCATTTAATAACAGTAGCTCGAATAATCAGTTTTGAGAATGTGGCTAGGAGTGCAATTAAGATTCTTTATTAGTATGAATTGTAATTTATGTTTTTATAAAATTGCCTCATGGGCAGGCGGATTTCCATAATTACAATAGAAACTCAAGTTATATTTACTCTACAGGTCCTTATTATAGCCCTATATATATGCGGCCATGCTAAATCTTAATCATAAGTCGTCTTTCAAAACTAGGATTTTCACGTAAACCTAAAGTTGATTAGTTTAGCAGGTTCTAGTTTACGAATGATCATAACTTACTCTACGTTCGTGATACGCATTGGGAATACATTAGAAGGCTTGACGGGACTTCAACTTGAAAGATTCACAATCGTGGTTGTTGTAGTAACCGGAATCATTCTATCAGATTTCGAAATTTATAATCCCGAATTTAACTTTAGGAATACGGATTTTATTTTGATCATTCGACATCAAAAAGTTTTAACTGCAGCCTGTTTCGGTGATTGTCCATCGAGTATTTTTTTATTCAAAAATCGTATTCATATCAATTATCTTAGCAGTTTGCCTTCAATATTTTTTTTCATCTATGACAATTTGGATTCCCTCGGTAAAATGACAAATCGTGCTCCTATTTTAACTTCATATTGTTCTATCCATATTTTTAAAATAGTAATACAACAAATTCAAAAAAATTTCAAAAATTTATTCAAAATTTAAAATAAATAAGTCAGATTCTAATACTGTATGATCCCTATTGGTGTTGGTATTTCAAAACTAGACAAAAAGGTTGTTAAATTGGTGAGAAGCTTTGGCTCAAAACACAACAAAAATATTATCTTCTCTCCTTTTATCTGCGAATACGATATGTCAAAAGTTTGTTTCTGAACTCACTATACTGTGATTGCTCATATACAATGGATAAGTTGTGAATTCTAAAAAGTATCTTGTCATTATCTACCTGCACCGAGTAATCATCTCAGAGGGGCGTAAAAATACTCTTAAGGAGTGTGTCGGGCCCATTGCAACTACCAGTGATATTGTTATATTTCATTATTTTAAAATTTTAATACTTTTTGTTAAAATTTCGAACAATTCACACTGCACACAATTGAAATTGAACTATTTAATTTAAATTTTGGATAAATTTATAGATTTCTTTTCATGATACGTAACATTTGTTTTTGAAAATTAACTAGGCAAAAAGTGCTATAGCTAACTTATATATATATATATATATATATATGTTAATTACCATTGAGCGATGATTAATAGATATTTTTTTTTTATATTTATACAAAATTTATTGATATTTTATTTTAAAAAAAAGAAATTGTAAATTTTGTTTAGGGCTGTTGAAATAGAAAAAAAAATTTGTTAAAAATTATAGTAGAAGTTATGGATGTTTAGAATAGATTATGGCTTATAATTAGAAGTAGTAACATGAAGCTATAATCAGAAGCTGGAAGCGTTTCCAAACACCACACACACACACACACACATATATATATATATATATATATATATAGAATCATTATTATGTAATATATTTCATATGATTCGGTTTACTTCTAAACCAAAACTGTAACAGTGTGACCAAAACCAAGAACCGATTCATGTGATATGGTTTTCTTTTTTGTGAACTATATTTGGACCGATTAACTAAAAAACCGAACTGAAATGCCGATTTAGACCCATTCGATCAAATTTTGTGGATTAATTGACTTTTTTGAACAGCGCTAGTATTTAAATAGTGCTATATATGGCCTCATTTGGAATAATAGCATATTAGCTTATTTTAGTTTGTTTGTTATTTTTGTTTTTAGTAATTTCTTTAATATATTTTTATATTTTTTTGATTAAATTATTTTATTTTTCTGATTTTTCTAATCAACACAAATTGAAAAAGTATATAAAAAAAGGAATTGATAAAAAATCAAGAAGATAAAAAAGAAAAAAGCCAAATGCCCTTTTTTTATATATATCGTTGATATCAACATAATTTAATAAATTAAGTACAGGCGTTGAATGTTAAGTAAAAGAGCGTTTTGTTAAATTACGAAACCACCAAACATAAAACTGAAATAATGTCTTCCTTTTCAACTCGTCGGGAACCGAGAGTTCCTTCCTTCTCAAATCCAATTAAATTATGAAGACGCATTTATGGGATCACCATAACACGGTGAAAAATTATTAAATAATTAATTTCTTTTTAGAAATTTATTATTATTATTTTTTTTTATAAAAATGTTATTTTGATTAGGTCTTAGCCAAAAAAATTAACGGCTTAAGTCCCTCATTGATTTTTCCTTATTGTAGGAAGTAACTATCAAATTACCCATGCCCAAAATTAAGCTTTTATACATTTGACTCTAAAACTAACATTAATGAGAGAGTTTTTGAATTACGAAGAGATACAGCCTCGGGTGTTTGGAATTGTGAGACCTGATTCTATTTTATTTTCATAATGTTTTTTCGATATGTTGATTATTGCTTTATCGTTTTAGAACAGCATGTTATATATGTTTTACGTTTATTCAAGTTCTATTGTGGCAGGTTTTGTTGGGGTTGTTTTCTTTCGTCGTTCAGTCGACTGAAGTGGATAGTTCAGTCGACTAAATGGACAGTGTAGTGGTTCAGTCGACTGAAGTGGGTAACTCAGTCGACTGAACTCTTGTGTTGGGTGGGGCTTATAAATATCAAATTTATGTTAGATATTTTAAAACCATATAGCTTCTTGAACAAGTTTCCTTCTTTTCCTCCACCTTTCTCTCTAGTTTTTGGTTGGCCCAAGGCTTGGTTTTTGGCGATCGGATAGCGGATTCTTAGTATCCGTGCAGGGGACTTCGTGTTCATCTAGACGAAATATCATTTCGATGAAGTTCGATTTTTACGAAGTTCGATGTGTCGAGTTTTTGACTCAACGAGGTAGGGTCTGAGACTATCTTGTTTTTAAATGGTGCTACATGTGATTATATGCGTTTTTTTATTGTTTTAAATGCTATAAATGTTCAAGTTTTGCGTTTAAACTATGTTTGTTCAGGTAAAAAGCATGTTTTACATATTTTTGGGTTTATTTCATGTTGGTGGACGTGTGGATGTCCGTGATTTTTAAAAAAGTGGTTTGAAAATGAAAGTATTTATGTAAAGTGATGAAAACCTAAATTTTAAAGGTTTAGAGCTAACCCTTGGCATTGAGTCTCGATTTTTAAATATTTTGGTAGAAACTGAAAAAATATTTTGAAAATGTTGTTTGGTCTCCATGGTTAATAGATGATGTGGTAGATGGCTATTGGATGTTTTGTACATGATTAATGTATATTTTTAAATATTTTTGTAGTCAAATTACGTGTTAGTTTTTAATGATTCGATAGATGTGACATGATAGTGTGTGTGTATTTGGGTCGCCATTACTCCTCGGTGAAAGTCTGAAAATTTTGCACAAGTAGGTGCTAAGCTCATTCAGGTTAATCCCCGTAAATAAAGTGGTTACCTTTGTCATTACTTAGTAGGTCTTTATATGGCTTGGGTCTAGGGTAATGGGCAAAAGTCTATAGTCGTTACCTTTGTCCCAGGTGTGACAGAGTCGGTACATAGGAATTTTTGTTGGTTCTACGAACCGAGTGAAAAATAACGTTTTGTTACTGTTTTCTTTAGCTGTTGGACGTTATATGCATTGTATGAAATGTGTGGTTTTAAGGATAAAAAATTATTTTGAAGCTCGTATAGTTGAGTCGCTTCTATACTATATGATTACATATTCTACTTTATTTCATTATAGTCTATTTTTATTGGGTTTTGGCTCACGTTGTGAAATTTTTGAAAATGTTTTTTAGGTGACTGTGATCACTAAGAGATGGTCTTGAGGAGTCAAAGAGGAGAAAGACTTTTTATAGTTTTTTTTTTTGTTATGAGATCATATACTGTTACATGTATTACATATTCTTAGAAGAACATTTTGTTAGCCTTGAGATGATATATTATGCATGTATGGTATGTATATTATTTTTTTTTTGAGAAGGATCCTGGGTTTTGGGGTGTGACAACTTGGTATCAGAGCTTTGAGGTCAAATACCTAAGAGCTATGGGAAGAGGGTGCATCACCTTGTGCGGTTGATTACGTATGCTTGATTGTATGTGTTTAGATGTTTTGATAACATAAATACAATAGCTTGTTGAGCATGAGAATTTTGTGTATATGAAAGCATGGGGGTTGAACCTTGGGATTAATTAGTCTTGCCTTTGGGCATTTGGATTGATAAACTTGAAAGTCAATTTAAAAATGCATTTGGTCGATATATTTTCTGACAAGGAATCTAAGTAGGTTATCCAGATTGACGTGTCACTCTTGTTGGTTCTCCTCGGCCCGTGAGATGTGTTTAGATGATCTTGAATGGCTATGTGTTAGCCTGATTATGTGTTTTATGTTAGTAATAACATGATGTATGAAAGCTTATGTTGCTATATTGCTTTCGTGTAGAAGTTATGTCTATGCAAAGAGGACAAGGCCGTGGCCGTGGTTTAGGCCGAGGGAATGTGCCAGTCCCTGATGCTGGGAATGCTAATGCTCCCCAAGGACCTGTACATGGGGTAGACTTGTTGCGTGAGATGGTAGGCTCCATCCGTCAGCTAACCGAGGCTATTAGGGGAAGGGAGAGAGTA
>JAULJZ010107850.1:0-11645 GCA_032270985.1 Heliamphora pulchella
TCACGGTGTGGGATTTTGCTGTAAAATCTTTTCAGGTGAGCATGATGAGATGACCTAGTTGCAGAGGTGATGGAAGATTTACTGTAATTTTTTTCCTTTTTGAGACATGTATTTACACATGTGACGCCTGTTGAGGCTGGTTTTGTACGCCTTTTTGGCGATATATTTATTCATGTATGAGATGCATGTTTTCAGTTTATGAGAGTTGAACTGTAGGAATCTTTTATCCAAATGTTGTACATTTTAATTATCAACTGTGAAACCTATTTTCTTAAATGTGTATTTTGGTGGACTTTCGCGTGACCCGGATGTTTGGGGCGTGACAGAATGTTTGATATATGGTTGTATAACCATTGTTGCATAATGACTTTGAATTTTTTTTTGATATCAAATGTTGAAAGCATGCTCTATATATTATGTTTGATGTTTGGAATTTAAGAAACACTTTGCATATATATACTTAATAAGTGTTGAGCCTTTTTGAATTGATGCACATATTTTAATAAATTCATATTAATGCTTCTGAATTAAATTGCAAATTGTCTTAAACATGTATGTTACACTGTTGTTGAATGCTTATCTGTTGTGATTGCATATCTTGTTTAAGGTATAAAGATAAGAGGAGAACTCTTGTTGAAAATCTTTTTAAATGTTTTCTAAAAAATGTTGTAATCATAAGAAAATAAGAGATTGTTAGCCCAATGGCTTTTTTAATTAGATTTTGATGATTTTCATAATTCATTTTCTAAGTTAAATTGATTTAAAAAAGACAATATTTAATATTTTAAAAAATGCAGTGTTGACACAAAATGACAAATGAGTTGCCACTTTTAGTCATATGAGATGACTCATCTCTCAAATGGATTAACACTTAAGTATTCTTCAATAAGAATTTTTGTGTTAACCCTGATTGATATTTGAGTCAACACCTTAAGGTAAAAAATACTTGATGTTTTCATGTGTGTCAACACCTTTGAGCTAATGAGTTGGCACCTCAACATGTTTATCTTAGATGTTTCAGGTGTTCCAAATTTGAGTTGACACAAAAGAACCGTGACTCTCTGCTCTAAGAATAAGTCGACACAAACTTAGTTTGAGTCGACACCAAGTGATTCTTCACTTTGGTTATCCGAGAAATTTGAATCGACAGCAATTAAAGATGAGTAAACACAATTGTACCGAGGCTATCTGCAGAATTTGTGAGTCAACGCCAAATGCAACTTGAGTCGACACAAATGTACCAAGGCTACCTGAAGAATTTTGAGTTGATACAAAAGTTAAAATGAGTCAACACAAAATCACAGAGAGTTCCTGCACTTTTTAGTGTCGACAGCAAAGACAATTCGAGTCGACACAAAAAGAGCCTCTTGAAAAGCTGAAGAACAAAAAGTGTCGATACCAAATGTATTTGTGTCAACATCGTTGAATTGGAGAAGGATGCAGAAATTTGAGTCGACACCAACGAAGACTTGAGTTACCCAACCACTTAAAGAACCAAACTCTAGAAGTTTTGTGTCGACACCTACGACGGAAATTCAAATTGCGCGGCTGAGTTTAACGGTTGAAGTTTTGGTATTTATTGCTCTCACCTACCTCCAACGGTCATGAATATTCAAGAGCCTATATAAGGAGTTATTTTTTAGCATTTAAAACAAATGAAGACTTACATTTACTGTTGTATTGCATGAATCAAAGTCAAAATCTCTCAAGCTTTCATTTATTGCTCATAACTCCAGCTCTTGATTCTCATCTCTTTACTTCTCATTTATTGCCAATTATTTTGTGAAGAGAGTGAGTAATATTCATTGTAGCATCTCATTTATTGTTTTTAAGGGTGAGTCACCCTTCATCATTTGAGTGAGTGAGTAAATCTCATAAAAAATCTCAAGAGATTAGAAGAAAAATAAGGACGTATTTTTCGTAGGATCGTCTTGAAGTTGTAAAGGCTTTGAATGCACCCGTAAGCATTCTACATTAGTGAAAATTTTTAAAGGGCGTATGAGGAGTGGACGTAGGCTTAAAAGAAGCCGGAGCACTATAAATCTCGATATCCAGTTCAATTTCTCTATTCATAACCTTTTTAATATTCGCATTACCTTATTTCTTGATTATACTTGCTACAATTGTTTGTGATATTAAAAAGGTTTTAGAAAAGGTTTTTAAAATTGTTATTATCGTTTTAAAACCCAATTCACCCCATCTTGAATTGTCTAGAACTAACGCAATTCCTCTACACAACCGTCACAACCTTCCCCCATTTTCCCTTTGCTGCTTTTCCCCCTCCCATTTGTTCACCTCTTTTTGTTTTCTTTCTTTTCTTCGCATTTGGAATAAACACAACCGCCCCTCCTTTATTTATACGGTATCTGTTCTTCTTTCATTTTCTTTTATGGAAGTTCATGAAATTTTTATTTATTTATTTATCCATTTGGTCGAAAATTATTATATGGAGTCGTAGATTTTTATGATTATACCTTGTGTATAGGTGTTTGAAATCCACCATTGTTGAATCGTGAAGCATCTTTTTAGGATTTTCTAATTAATCATCTACAAGCTATCAAGGTAGGGGTTTTTGTTTATTTTTGGCTTGCAAATAAGATGAATAAATGTGATAAATATTTTTGTGGTGATTAAATTAATATTTTTGCATGAAATTGAATTACTTAGGCTTATTCTTCTTAAAATTGAATGAATGACATAGGTTTGTTATTTTAAATTGGATTATAAAGTTTCTTTAAAATATTTTGTAGCCAAATTAAATGTATTGTGTTTCCAAAAGACTTAAATTAATACTATTCTCTCTCAAAAAAAAAACTATATATTCTTGAGATGGATGATCTTTTTAATTCTTTTTATACCTTACACTTAATTATTATTGTGAGGCCATGGTTAATTGAAATACTTGTAAATGTGTGAAATTTTATATATTTTATTTTTATTAAAATATATAGTTGAATGCAGAAAATTTGAATTTAATGTGTACTTTGTACCAATATCTTGAATTGGTGAAAAAATTAATTTTTTTAAAGAAAAATATATAAGACATTTATTAAAAAGTAGAACAGTTTTCAGAATAGTCTTGGAGAATTGTGGTTGACACTTAAAGTAGTGAGTTAGATTGTTTGATTTACGAGTTCTAGGCTCGCTGCGTATGTGGATTTCTATACCTGAGAGGTTAGTACCTCGAAATAGGTCATTACAATTCACTAGTGCAATGGAGTGCCAAGGTGGGTTGGGTGACGGTGCACTGCCATTAGTGCACACAGACCTAGTAGTAAATGATGGTTGTCTACTCTCTTAGGTATGTCATACTCCTCATGGGCGGTTGACTTGGATTAATTGAAAGTGTAATAAAATAAAAATCAAAATTGTTAAAGGTTTTTGGATCTAATGAAATGTGACTTTACATACTTTTATTTTGTTTCAGTTGGTATGTATTATATCTACCTTTTTTCATACTTACATTTGTTGGTTATTGATAAATTCTGACCTCTCTGATTTGTTCATGTGTTTAGATATTTGAGATTTTGCTGTACTTCATGAGTAATTATACTTCTGGAGTTTCTGTTAAGAACTATTTGAATTCTATTGAGAATTATTTGAATATTAATTTTGAATATTAATAATATAGTTACAACAGTATTTTTGTCACTTAAGCTCTTTTTTTTTATTTCGTAACTGTATTTTGGATTAAAGTGCTTGAATATTTTATCTTGTTATTTATGTACGTGAATTTATATTAATTGTTGGCAATTTGTGATGTAAATATATACCTGAGAAGTTAGGGTGGATGGTCTAAAGTCTATAATTGTGTTGTGGTATTGTTGTTGAGATCCATGCAGAGCCTACACATATTACGTTACTTGCGATCACTACATGTTATTTTGCAAACGGTTAGCACTGTTGGATTATCTGAAAATTAAGGGAGACTCTGCCAAAATTTTCTTAAAAGTTTAATACTTAAAATATTTTTTAAAAAGTTTATGGCGTAACAAAGGTCATCTACTTTTCATCATTCATCTAGACGGGCCAATTTCTATTAAGATTACTATTTAGGCAACAGATCATGCCAAGTAAAATTAAATAACTGACATAATTTCTGTCCTATAAATAACAGTAGTAACTTAAATTGAGAGAATTATTATTTATAACTAAGTGTATACCACAACTTAATCCCAAATTAATTGTTTCGCAATGAACCTTTCAGATGGAGAAATAATTTACACTAACAATTATCTAGAATCATCCCTAAAGGAGGTCTATACCGGTGATATCGCAATTAAATCCGTCCGATGGTGAGGAAGGCACCGAGGCCAACACACGAAATTAATTACATCACCTACAAACTAGTAATAGAGACCGCGGGATTTATATGCGAATAAATTTTCTCACCCAATTAGTTTTTAAAACATTTTTTAGGGTTATAAAAACTGTTTAATTTTAAAAAAATTATCATTTCGAAATAAACCATGCGTTACAAAGATTCCGGTTAAAATCAATCTGTACGTATTATATGTGTAACTAATGAAATTTTCAATTCTCCCTTTTATGAAAAAAAATAACTTTAAATAAAAACTTTAGAATTTAATTTTATTATCCAATTATTCATATTAACCAATTTCGAAAAAGTGAATTCATTTAAATTAAACTCTTTGTCAAGCATGCAATAACAATTGTTGTTCATGTTGTCCGAAATCATACATCTACAACAAAAATCATAAACAATAATAAACATGCGCATGCCAATAAATAAATAGATAATCTCAACTTCTATGGTCGTTCCAGAATTCTTGAGTCGCCTCTTGATCCCTAAGACATCTTTGTTTGCCTGCGCGGCACAGGGTTCGACCTGCTCGGTCAGGTCGCGGGGTCCAGGGGCAACGCCCCAGCAGGGTCCGAGGGTAGTGCCCTTGGCAGGGTCCAGGGGCAACACCCTTGAAGCCAAATACTATTCATTCATGTCGAAACCTTGATCTGTGTCAAAATCTGCAAACATTCTTGCTCAATCCTTGACTAAAACTTCTCACTGCTCCGTTCCGTCCAGACGAGTTGTCAGCCGTCTAGACAGTTTTCCTCTAGAACCTTTTTCGTTCAGACGGACGCTAAGGCGTCCGAACAAAATCCCTCCAGAATGATTTTCTTCTGGATGGACGCTGGAGCATCCGAACGGACTAAGATTTTTGCACTTTGCGTTTTGAACCCTAACAGCGTAGCTCTTCCAACAAAATAGTTCTTAATACATTAGAACTCTCCAAACTCGCAAATAACATCTTCGTGGCCACCAAAACACGTCCAAATCTCCGTCTTCAACCTATTGTGGATTACAATAATGGATCTTAGGCCTCCATATCAGGAGTTCACATCTAAAACTATAGAGGGTAGAAGATTACACAAGATCCTATGCCTCTAATGGAGTTCACATTGATTCTACCACAATTCAAATGTTGTGGAAACCAAAATCTAAACTTCATACAACATATGCAATCAAACATATATTCATGTATGACCATAAAGCCGAGATAGAACACTGCAAACCAACAGTTAGCATAGTTCTACCCTACCCGAACCCCATATGCATAGATCAACAGATATGGACAACATGGACTTGATTCTACTCATATGCAGCATCAAGGATCACTCTGATACCACTTGAAGGGACCAAAATCCTAGGAAACTAAGATGGTGCATAGGAATTGAATCAAACGACGGCGCGAGATAGAATCTACAAAAAAAAATGTATTACGCCATATCGTTGGGACAGAATTCGTACAGGAAAAACAAAAATCATTCCTGAGCCCCGAAACAAAAACTCGGAACACTCATAAGGCTAAATATGGATTATTTCTGCGTGATCCCTTTGGTTTGATCACGTATCTTCACGTGAACTTGAAAACGAAGATTAACATAGCAAGCTGGCAATCTTGTCTCCACTTAGATCTTCTGTTGTATTCCTAAACTACGAAAACACGAACAAAGAGTGGGCTTTCATCCTTCGTGCTTCAAACCCCATTGGACTAACTTTTTCTTTTTTGGCTATCATAAGAACGTAGAAACCCTATAAGACTGTATGGTTTTCTACACTAGTGGCTAGGGTTATAATAGCATATAAATAGGTTACAACAGGAACCTAAGGAGTAAATAAGACTTGAATTTTTAATGTAATTAGAAAAATTCACTTCAACCCATAAGTAATTTCCTATAAATGTAAATTACAAATCACACCATTAAAGAATTGTAATTACACTCCCGACCTTATTCTCAAAACTAATTAGTTGAAATACACACAAAGTATACTAGCACAATGAGTCGAAATAATTGTCGAAATAGTTACCGTTTCCTGTACTCATGATAGATCAACTAAAACACTGTACCACAGCCCTATTGATGGTGTGTCCAATTCCATCTTAGACTGTGAATCAAAAATTTATATTCAGAATAACTGATAATCTGGTATTTTGTGTGTAAGCCGAACTCTACACAGCATATTAAATACTATATAAAATAAAAGATACATATGCATAACATTAAATGAATAATGAAATGCATATATTGTCCATAAATATTCTCATTAAAATAGAAAAAACAGTTTTTATTCATAAATAAAAACAAATATCAAAATCTAAACATGATTTTTAGTATGCAACCCTAACACCAAATTATCATTGTTCTTATTCAAACTGATATAATGTTATTTTCTTGTTCCAATTTTATTTAAGCAATTTGGAAATCTTATATGATGGGTAATATTTCTTATATTATTTTTAATTTAATGTAAACTTATACGGTGTTACCCGTATAAAGTTGATGTGACTAAATTATAAATTAATCCATGTTATTCGTTGTACAAGTCACGTTATCACAAATACGAAGTAAAAACTCATTCTAAAATTGAATATGTGTATTCATATACTGTGTTATACAATCTAATTCTTTTTTTTTAATTGAAATTCCAAATATGCTCTCTGTGAGTGTACTAGTCACTTAGAGAATTTCTAATATTACTAGCCGTTTTGATTAGTGAAACATGTAAAAAAAAAGTATTATTTCTATTATGACTAGTCACTTTTTTATGTATATATTCTACCACTACTTTTTATTTTAGCTAACCATTCAAATTTTTAAATTTTGCTTTATGTATTGCTTTTTATATAATTTTGAGAGCCATATAAGATAATTAACTTTAGCTAGTCTTAGGTAAAATAGCCCAAATAAAAAGTTATTTAAATAGGTTAATATAGACTTAAATATGGTATTAAGTAGCTAAAATAGCTGACAAGCTCTGTATAAAGAGCTTGTTTGAGTTTAGAATTACTGAGAGAAAGAGCGAGACGGTATTCTCGATTTAATATGTAAGTCATGTTATGTGATTTTTTTGATAAATAAATAATTGCAACTTATACAATGTGGGTGATTATTTATTTTTTAGTTATTTACTAAAAATAAATTATTATATCATTATCATAAAATTTATGACTATTATATTAAATAAAATTACCACGTAAGCTTATCATAAAATTACCGTTGAACTCCGAATAATTACTCGGGAAACATATAGGTCAAGAAAGTCGTCAAATCGAGAAATAATTATTCAATGCCCTTAGAGCAATGCTCTATTCAAATTACTGAATGACACATCTTTATATATTAAATAAAATAATAACAAAAAATAATAAATTTTACTAAACACTAATAATTATAAAATTGAACACATAAGTTTGCTCTAAGAGCATTGTATATTTACTCCAAATCGAGTGGAGAGGGCCGAAGGGGTTGGGTGTATTCTTTTAAAATTTGTGGTCTTTAAAAGGACAAAGGAAAACAAAGACGAAAACAAAATCCGAGAGAGGAGAGTGTGGACGAAAAACCTGAAGCTCAGATAGACCCAGCAGGCTGAAGCTCAGTCTCTGAAGAAAATATCTCTCTTTTCTCTGTTTGTAATATCTTCCGTTTCTCTCTCTCTCTCGCTCGCTCGCTTTGTCTCGCTGCTGTATATTCATCCTAATCTTGGCCCATGGATCCATTGGATTTGGTTTCCTCAATCATAGAGCTTCGCAAAGGTATTATATATATATATATATATATATGTATATGGCATGATCATCATCATCTGTCGCCGCTAGATCTTCATCTTCCTTTTTTTACTGTCTCCGGCGGATCATATTTTCTTCTTGTTTAATATCAAATTTTTTGTTTCTTTCTGTTTTTGTTTTGTGTCGCTTGAGATTTTCCAGATCTCCCAAAATTGATTACTTGAATGAATGCAAGTTTTTTCTTGTACCGTGAACTTGTTCTGTCTCTTGATGTTTCATGTTTGTTTGTGTGTTTGTTTGTTTATTGTGTTAATTTGGCATTCATCAGATTTGGCAGTTAGTTTTGATCCCTGGATTTTGTAGTTGGGGTTTTTGTTTGATGTGTGAAGATATTGTTTTTTTCCCGTTATCTAGAACGTTAAGTTTTTATTAATTGTCGGTTATGTTTGTCTTCAATTATTTTTTGTGTCTCAGGCATTGACGAGTTTTCTGTATTCTTAATTAGTTTCAAATTCATATTATATTCAATGCATAACACGGGATTCAAATTTGTATCATTTGTATTTAATATGGCTTCTTTTCCTTCTGACTAACTCGGTTTATGGGCTTACCGTTTAATCTTATATCCTCATCTGAAATTGTGTAATGAGATGATTTCTGGGGAATGGACTGGATATTTTGTTTAGTTAATGGCTTCATTGGCTTGTTTTAGTTGCTTAGAAGTCATAGCATGCTTCACATACAGCCCTTTTATCTTTTCAATTTTTTTTGGGGGTAAAATCTCAATGTACTTATTCCTGTTAGCTAATTGCACCATTTGATTGCTATCTGGGCATATGTTTTAAATTTGCTGTTTGTTTCACCGAACTCCTTTTTAAATTGCAAGGATTGAAGGTGCACATAGTCAATTGCTGATTGGAACTTTTACCAGGATGATTAATTTGTGCTCTTAATTAATTTGTTTTGCAGGATTTGGGTAATGCCTGGTGTAATTTCTGTGTGTCGTCTCAGTTAGAAGTCTTTTTACGAATATGAAGTCCATATTTTCTTGCTCTAGTTGAGAAGCAGAAATATAAAGAAAAAGAATGAGCTTGTCCATCAAAGGGGATCCTACCAACAGTAAAAAGCTAAGTGGCACAGGGAAGGCGACGGCTTTGAATCCAAATGCTGCAGAGTTCATTCCCTCTGCTCTCAGATCATCCTCTGGATTCTACAGCTCAGCAGATGTATCGACAAGTGTGACAAGCGTGGATGCATCTGGCACTGGGATTGGGCCGTTAGGAAAACCGGTGCCAGATCGATCAGAGTCGTCAATTTCAAATAACTTCGATGAAGAGGCTCACTTATACTGGCATCATCAGCTCCCTGATGATATCACTCCTGACTTCAAGATTATGGGGGAAGATGAATCTCAGGCAATTAATAGCGCACCTTTTTCAATCTTATCCATACATGATACCAATGAAGCCTCCGGGTTCTCCGCTTCTGCAGAGAAGATGAGACAGAATACCTCATCCTATGGTGAAGATGCATCTTCAGCCAACTTCCCTCACTCGGCAGCTAAAGCTTGGGGCAAGCCCATTGGGCACAACGATCAACTTCTTATCACTGTTAGAGATGGGGAGGGACCTCCTTATAAAAGGAATTCCAGACAGGGTTTGCAATATGAGCATGCAATAGCAGAAAAAACAGAGATGAATCCCCTTGAGTTTTTAGCTTCACAATTTCCTGGTTTTGCTACTGAGAGCCTCGCAGAGGTGTGCTTTGCCACTGGGGGCGACTTGAACCTGACAATTGAAATGCTTACTCAGCTTGAGGTATGGTCAACTGTTATAACTTCGGCCAAGCTGAGTGAGCTGGTATCATATTTGTAAATTTATTGCCTTTTTCTTTGTTAACAGCATAAGATTGACTTCCAATTTCATTACTTTGCCTGGTCTGAATATTTGTGTTTCTCTTCAAATTAAATTTAGCTGCAGGATTTATGAAGTTAGGAAAGTATCCGTAATGGGGATCACACGAGACCTAAAATTCAGCACACATACGCTAGATGGGGCCGATATAATTAATTTATTTGACTTAGTTTAATTAGTTAGGATGTTAGACTTTATTTATGGAATTTTCTCTTTTTGTGGGATTTGATTATCTTTCTACATTTCTTTTATGTTAGGATTTGATTATCTTTCTATATTTGCAGATTTTGTATTTAGCCAGTAAGTATGAGGCTTATCAATGTATTGGGCATCTTTGATATTGATAATAAGTTCGATTGTAAGTTTTGAATTTCTTTTCTTTGTTGTATGTTCTTTTTGGTTATTAGTTCTTTAATTGCGGCTCGCGGGTTGTTCGGCATCAATTGGTACTAGAGCTAAATTTCGATTCATTGTCGTACCAACATTGCGTCGACCATACCAGAACAACCAAGCAATCATCGCCTTTCAATCTTCATCTTTGACTAGTTCATGCCGCCACATTGTCCCTGGTTTGCCACAACGCTAGATCGTCGCTGCCGGTGATGTCTCAGCCAATAGTCGCTACCACCAGTTGCCAATAGAATCTATCTTCCGCCAAGGCTATTGTCTTATCCTTACCGAAAACATTGTTAGGGTTGAGTCACAATGTCGTACGTGTTAGCTCGCCAACGTTAGGAAAAACAACACCTGTTTGCACACTTCCTTCCCTATTCTGCACTTACCTTGGAGGGATCTTCGTATGGACTTTGTCCTTAGATTACCTAGAACAGTTTAGAGCCACAATTTCATCTTCGTTGTTGTCGATAGGTTTTCGAAGATGGCCCATTTCACCTCTTGCAATAAGTCCACTGATGCCTCCCATATTGCTAGATTGCTCTTTAAGGAGGTTGTGCATCTTCACGGGCTACCAACTTCCATTGTGCTTGACCGGGATGCTAAATTTGTCAGTTAATTTTGGAAAACCCTTTGGAAGCTTTTCGGGACCAATTTGAAGTTTTCCTCCGTCTTTCACCCCCAAACTGAGGTTGTTAATTGTAGCTTGGGTGCTTTCCTTCGGTGCCTAGTAGCCAGTAGGTGACAAGTTGGATAATTAGGACTTATTACTGCCTATCATGGAGTTTCCTATAACAATTCTATCAATCGGTCTACAGGTAAGAGCCCTTTCAAAATTGTTCATGATTTGACACCTGGCCAGCCTCTTAACCTAATCACTTTTGCCCAAGACATTCAAGACATGTTGATATTCGACGTAAAATTGCGCTAAGTAACGCACTCATAAACTTACTATTGGTGCTTACCGTAGGCATCTAGATTTCAATGCAGGTGATTATGTTATGGTGCGCATTCGACTTGAACGTTACCCTAAAAACTCCTTCAAGAAACTGCATGCCTGAGCCATTAGACCTAATCGCATTATTCGTCGTTTGGGATCTAATACATATTTACTTGACTTGTCATCTAACATGAACATTAGTTTTATTTTCAATGTGGATTACTGAGGCACATTCGGGCATAGTTTTAAAAAGTGGCCGTTACGTAACGGTTTCGGCGGCCTTCGTTATCTATTACGGCCGATTTTTTGGTGTGAAAGAAATTCACAAGTGTAACGGCCGTTACACCACCGTTGCGGTCGAAACAACAC